>JAMKCH010011910.1:0-71305 GCA_023653785.1 Ophioderma brevispina | reverse complement strand
GAGGGAAAGCCCCGTCGTCTTGAACTGCTGGACAAGATTACCTTCAGGACTGAGAAGATTCCTTGGAATTATTACCTGAGTTTTGTATGAACTTGTGCGCTGTCATTTTGGAGTCTTCGCTGAGAGGACATAGCATCGTTGAACTGCAACGCCTCTTTTGAACATTAAGTGTCAGTTATATAAATTAGGTGTAATTGTGTAATTTTGATTTATGTAATGTTTTGGACATACCAAATTCTTGAACCAATTACAAATCATTAAAATCTGTTATATTATATAAAATTAAGATCACTTGTGCACAAGGCTCATTTATTAGTGTTTGAAAGGTATTTCTCCTTAGACGCCTACAAGACGTCATAACAGCTGATAAACTAAGTTTATCAAATATCTTGAGCATTGCGCGAGAAAAACTAAGTTAAACAGTTGATAAACTATGTTTTTCTGAGATAAACTAAGTTTGTCAAATATTTTGAGCATTGAACGAAATAAACTAAGTTTTTCACTTGATAAACTAAGTTTATCAGTTGATAAAGTTTTTCACTTGATAAACTAAGTTTATCAGCTGATAAACTAAGTTTATCAAATATCTTGAGCATTGCGCGAGAAAAACTAAGTTAAACAGTTGATAGACTGTTTTTTCTGAGATAAACTAAGTTTGTCAACTATTTGAGCATTGAGCGAGATAACTAAGTTTTTCACTTGATAAACTAAGTTTATCAGCTGATAAACTAAGTTTATCAAATATCTTGAGCATTGCGCGAGAAAAACTAAGTTAAACAGTTGATAGTGATAAACAGTTTTTCTGTTGAAAACTAAGTTTATCACTTGAAAAACCTAGCTTATCAAATATTTTGAGCATTGCGCGTGCAAAAACATAGTTTATCAAATATCTTGAGCATTGTTTATCAAGTGAAAAACTTTATCAACCGATAAACTTATCTCGCGCAATGCTCAAGATATTTGATAAACTATGTTTTGCACGCGCAATGCTCAAAATATTTGATAAGCTAGGTTTTTCAAGTGATAAACTTAGTTTTCAACAGAAAAACTATGTACGCGCAATGCTCAAAATATTTGATAAACTAGGTTTTTCAAGTAATAAACTTAGTTTTTCAACAGAAAAACTAGGTTTATCACTGACAAACGACATGTTTTTGCACGTGCAATGCTCAAAATATTTGATAAACTAAGTTTATCCTAAAAAAGAGAGTGTATCAACTGATAAACTTAGTTTTTCTCGCGCAATGCTCAATATATCTGATAAACTTAGTTTATCAGCTGATAAACTTAGTTTATCAAGTGAAAAACTTAGTTTATCTCGCTCAATGCTCAAAATATTTGACAAACTTAGTTTATCTCAGAAAAATAAAGTTTATCAACTGTTTAACGTAGTTTTTCTCGCGCAATGCTCAAGATATTTGATAAACTTAGTTTATCAGCTGATAAACTTAGTTTATCGAGTGAAAAACTTTATCAACTGATAAACTTAGTTTATCTCACGCAATGCTCAAGATATTTGATAAACTATGTTTTTGCATGCACGCGCAATGCTCAAAATATTTGATATTAAGCTAGGTTTTTCAAGTGATAAACTTAGTTTTCAACAGAAAAACTATGTTTATCACTGACAGACTGTCTTCAGAACTTGGAGACGACAGTGAAAAATTTTGGGTCAACCTGCGAGCGCAGCGAGCCGGAAAAAAATTGGTTTGTTGGTACGCAAAAGGTCCACTTCTGGCAAATCCGCACCCCCACATAAATTCCTGGCTACGGGCCTGGGTGTCTGGATCCCAAGTTAGGATTACATATTTTGTAAACAAACTTTTTGTAATTTCAGGACTATAATTACGCAGGGAAAAAATGAGCAAACGTGTTCAGTATCCCGAAGCCAGTAGGAGACGTTTTCGCGTTTCACCGGTGAGCTATGGAGACTGGGGTGTTCACAGGCCGGGGTGTTCCCAAATGTTGAATTCCCTTTCCCCGGTGAAGTATCTTTGGCCTCTTTAGAAACTGAATCAGATTTATAACGTTCACTTTCGCTAATTTTTCATAAAAATAATGGATTAACAAAAATGACCATTTTAAGTACATATATAATTTCTTGGTCACAGATTTTCAATTAATTGTGTATGTAAATTATTGTTATTGTTTATGGACACAGACCGTGTTGTTGGATGTAAATAATAAGATATCTGCAGATTGTTGTTCAATACATGTAACAAGGATTGCACGGTCCTCTGCGGTTAAAGTAATTGATGCTACCAGTGTTTCTTAGCCGATATCCATCGTGAACGTTCCTTCTCTTTGAGCACAACACAAGCAGTGCAAGAGTGAATTTTAACACTATCATTTCTAATTTATATATTACTAACTCACATGTCCTTTATTGAGTGTAGAAACAAGAAGAACTATTTTGCAGGCTAAGGTGAGAAACATATTTCAAAAGTGCTTTTATTCGTCAATTGAATATGATCGACGAGTCGAGCTGATGGCAATCATTCATGTCCACTGCATCCGTTCCGTACAACTACAAACAATTAGCTGCTGATTATGTGATAACTGTACTGTAGACTGTGTAGTATAGTGGTAGGAACATAATGCCAAAAGAAAATGTGTGATGTTCCATAATGATTTTCAGAGTTGGGTCGGTCGGTCGAAAAACTTTTTTTTTTTAATGTGCTATAGCAAACTGTATCATGGAACATTTTGTTGTAATTTTAGTTAAACCTTAAGGTGGTTGTTCTGATTCATGTTTATTGTGTTCTCTACTTGATATGAGAGCCATGGCGACTGTGCACATACACCCCATCAGTACCGTGGGGAAACAACTTGCGTTTGATGGTAGAACGCAATAATGCATGTTGCAAAGTCTTCAAAGTCCTCTATTCAATACTGGCAATAATTCGCCGTAATAATGTTTGAACTAAGCGTACGTAGTACTGGTGTGTGCGACCTTACACGGCATATCGCGTGCCTATCCTATTTTTATCTTTGTGTTTACGCCGCTGTTACAGCAGTGCGACGTTTACGCACACACGCAGGCAGATCGTCGAATCAGTTCAAACATTTATTACTGAGAGTATAATACAGTGGGTTAACCACTAAAACGTCGTTTTTTTGTTTATATCTGAGGAAGAAATGGATTCGAGGTCTCAAATTTCAGAACAACAATGAGAAACATATGGGCCCTTTCATCTGATATCCAAATCTATACTACTTCCGGGGTAATCCGGGGGGGTCCCTAGTCCTGCTGTAGCATGACTTCGGTTGCTTTGTACATTCACTTTCTGTTTATTAACTTTAACGCACCCGAAGTCATGCCAAGTCGTCAGGCTGTTTTTAACAATCCGTTAAGGTTTCAATTATAACTCACCCAAATCATCCAAATGGTCCGAATCCCTGCTGTTTTGACTCCTTTTAATCTTGACATACTCTACCATACTGTTGGACCTGTATTTTTCACTGACTCACCTAAAAATAATCAAAATTTTTCGTGATTTTCAGCAGGTACATGTGCGATCTTACGTTTTCAGTCTAATTCTCAAAAATCAAATTTATGGGGACAATGGGTCAAGATGTAAAGGTCCAGGGGTGTGAACATGTGCTTTGGCACCATCACAAAAACTAGTCTCTTGACATGCTTGATGATACCTCGCATCGATCGCGCGCTAAATGTCGGATAACGTCCTTTGTTGTACCATGATTGGAATAGAGACTACTATGCCTATCTGTCATGATAAATCGATCCATTAAAAATTCTATACATCGATCAGTCCTGGTGCAAAGCGCATGCGTTCAATGTGGACTTATCACATGGCGAGATTTATTCACACCGCACATGGAATATCTGCCAAAATGTTAAATTAAACTAGAACGCACAAACACGTCAGATTTTGACATCGAATGTGCAAAAGGAAACCTACAATACTCAAGAACACGTCCGTAGCTGATTTTTAGATCAAAAAGCATCGTGAAGTTACGTCACAAGCGGTCATTTTGAGTTGTGAGAATCACTTTTTTCAAACAACTGTTAACGGATTCAAAACTACGACCATCTTGTTGTAAACCAACCTCGGGTCAGAGATACGATATGTCCAGTGATAAAGTACGTCAGACCTGAGGTTTTTACAATCATTGGAACTAGGGGGGTTCCCTAGTTTCTTCTAAGCATAACTCCACATTATGTCTTTAACATGTTTCAATTATTAACGATTTGGAGTCTGCAAATAACATACTAATACCTTTTGCCTGTTTACTGTGTTTACAGGCCAATTCAAAGAGCCAACCTTTCACAACTGAAGACGAACAAAATATCACAAGCAATTCAGAATCGAGTTGATATATGTGTGTCTTATATAATATATTGTACCGTTTCAGAGGTTAAATACTTCCAAATTTTCTCGAAAAACATTAGAAATTCCTAATTTTAAAATCGGGAAACACCTTTCTTGTGCAAGACTAGTTCTGCTAAGCATTAACTCCCATTATGTCTTTACATGTTGTCATTAACTTGTGTGAGTTATGCAAAAAACACATGGAATACCTTTCCCCTGTTACCTACCTCAACTTTGTCGATCTCAAAATCCTCCTAAATGTGCGATATATCCCTGTTTTCAACTATCAAACACAACTTTGATATCCCTATATATGCGATGACATATATGTAAAAAAACTTAAAAGAATTAGCAATTAAAAATTTTGAAGAAAATGCGACACAAACCATTCTGCATGAGAAAGTTGTATCTCTCCGGACAAATGATGGATTTCACTGTTTTTAGACAATTTGGATATTAACTGTTTCAAAAGGTAATTTATTATCTAAGGACACGTCTCAACTCGATTTTGAATTGCTTTTGATATTTGTTCGTCTGCATTGTGCAAAGTGCTCTTTGGAATGGCCTGCTCATGTGGTAAAGGGCAAAAGGTATTGCATGTGGTTTTTGCATAACTCCACCTCTGTTAATGACAACATGTTAAAGACATACTGTGGAGTTATGCTTACAGAACGTGCACGACTGCTGGAAACCGGCCTGAATAAATGTGACCTTTTATCCGGAAGGTCACATACCGGTACCCACTGGACCAACTGAATCCCTGAGCCTTTAATATACGCACGGCCGTTACCATGTGCTGCTAATTTTTCACTTGAGCGTCCCTGTTTGTTAGTTTCGAACGAGGGCTAGGGACTCATGTACTTACTGGAGAAAAAAAGAAAATTAGCTTGTTTATAACAAACGAACACGTGGTGACCGTGTGACGTATTGCTGACCCTCTGGTGCCTTGTCGATTATTTCTTCCCTCATGCATTGGAACGCGAGTGATGTATCGCAATTTGTTCAAATTTTTGATTTTATATAATTTCTTTTGAGTTTTGTTACTATCATCGCATTGTATATGGTGTCAACTCTTGTGATGAATAGTGAAAGCAGGGAGTGTTGTCGCTCTTTTGTAGGGATTTTGAGATCGACAAGTTGAGGTATGTGACAGGCAAAAGGTATTCCTATGGATTTGCAGAACTCCACATCCGTTAATGACAACAGGTTAAAGACATAATGTGGATTTATGCTTAGGCAAACTAGGGGGGTCCCCTACAACAGATCGTATCTGTGTCAGTGGGATAACCCACTGCCACAGAGGAACTTGTATTGATTCGTTTTCAGCGTTCCCTACTACAAATTTATACCCTGAGTTTCCACGCTTATTTAAATCACTTCTATTCACCAAATGAACGCAACATCCCAAAATCAGATAGACGTGATTGTTAAGATCCAAAAGACTTCAAATATAAAAAGTAAAAAAAGAGTTTTATTATTTTGTTAAAAAATTGAACAAAATTTCATGGTTTCACTCCACGCAACAGTCACTGTTTGTTTTAATTACACGCTGGTGCATAAATGACCTTCTTTGATATGGCGAGGTCAGATGATGTTTACGGCAAAGAAGATATTGTTGCGCCGTACAATTATCAATTTGTGCATATAAATGTTAGTATCACTAACAACGATGAAATGGTGCAAATGGAGAAATTCAACCTTCATTTTCTTTTGGTTTTTATTCGAAATGAGAGTACATAACAATAAGTAAGATTATTTTCCGATGCTGCCGTAGATTTGACGAAGCAGTTTATTTTCTGGAGGTCCTTGATTTCCACGGGGTTAGTTAGATTCGCAATCAAGGGCAAAAACTTTTTAGTCTCCTTCGTGTCGTTTAAAAACAATTTGTAAAACGCCAACCGTGTTTACACAACAAAGATGAACTATTGATGATAACAAATTTATTATAAACTTTCAAAACTGGGTTCAGCAGTGATTTTTCACATTATTTGATTAGCTTTAATTAGGCCTCGTATACATGTTTGCCCTATTTCATATATCTTTGTTTTTTTAGTTGTAAATTATTGAGGGCCTACAGTCTACATGTGCATATTTTTCACGAAAGTTAGAAATCATTCAGTTTAAACTGGTATATTGGCATTCAATAAAATAGAGAACATATATAGCTATTTTTGTTCAATTACCAAAAATTGAAAATGTCTAACTACTTCCTCGTGACTAATTGAACTAGCGACTGTTCTCATAGGCCTAACATTACGATTCTATATTCTTAAACGTACGGTCCCCTTGTGTTAAAAAGTAGTACCAAAATTTCTGTCTCTGGGTCAATTAATACGTCACTTTCATCTTGTCTTGGATTTATACATGTGTGTTCTTGACAACAAAATGCTGACGCATGAAGGTGGTTTTTTAATTTTCTCTTAAATTTGTAAGTTTAAGGTGATGTCCTTCTTGAAGTATGTGTAGTATCAATATGACATATTCCGCATGCACTTATGGCATGATTGAACATTAATTGACTCATTTTCAGAAGGTTTTTGGAGCTCATGACTTTGAAATCCTGACAAATAAACACGTATGTAGACGTTTCCTATGGGCGTTCGCGTGAGTCTGTGGATAGCCAGACTCACGCTCGGTGGGAGTATGGTCCGCAACGAACGATCGGAACACGCCCCTTAAAGGTCCAGGCTAGTTCAAATATTTTAACTTGGCACCTAACCTTGATATGTACTTTATCTTGGGCTCAAGTTACAATCACAGGCATAGTTTGATTCCCCCATAAGGCGCACTGGTGCATCAGTGAATCACTTCCACAGACCTGGCTTAAAACTTACTGAAAACCCTTCTGACGCAAGCAAGCAATGTGGTTTGATGTTCCCCCCCCAACAGGAAAGTATCCTTACATCAAGCAACATAATTCAACTAACACTAAAATTGTCCTTGAATCGTCAAGTTGCATCCACTGATGCGCAGATTTTGTTTGATGTTGAAATTAGCACTTCCGCTAAGTTCAAGGGTCACACGATGTGCGAAAAAGCAAGCCCATGATTATACTTCCAGTCGTAGTGAGCGATTGTCTTGCCCAAAACAAACGGGATATGGACCTAAGTTTCAAGTATTACGCATACTCACAGCGCAGAAATCGCTCCCCTACGACGGAAAGTGTATACCGTATACCTTGAAACCCGGTGACCCCTGTTTTGACCCAAAACAGTAGCGTCAACTTTACAGTGGTTTCAAAAACCACCGTAGAGTTGTTGCTGACTTAAGCTCCTAATAGAATTTGGATACCCCCGAAATTGATGGAAAAATTCCCTTGACGATTTTTCCTTAAGACTTTGACAATATAAGCATGATGTAAATGTTTGAAAACTCTCTTAGCAAAAGTTAACCAGAACAGAGCCTGTAATAGCCGATTAGAGTCCTGAAATGATGTCATCCTTATATCGAATTTTTTCAAACTGATTACTTCCAGTGCAGGGACCTGAGATACCGATCAGTGAATGACATATTTTTGAAAGACATTAATCTCGGTCGTGCTGCAGGCCTAGGTCCATGGCCCGATCGCTATAACCTCGTCCCCAGAATCCCCAGATTTTACCGTAAGTTGGGTCAACATTTTTGGTATCAGAAGAAAGCACTCTTTTTCTCATTTTACACCTGTGAATCTCAGAGGCCCAAGGATGTTTTGGTTTGAAAGTTATAGATAAAATGTGGACCCATGTGTCGCCAATATAATTTACACATACTCTATGGGGCGTACACAGTGTCTCCTATTTAGAAATGAAAGTTGACATGCACAGTAGAACTTTTTCCTTGAAAATAGCTGAATGCCACAAAAAAAATTTTACATGGAACAGGGTCAATGTGACATCATTTGTGCATTAAAACCCCTCTAAATCGAACACTGGCCGCTTACAAAATCACGTTTTTAGCTCTTGCATCAAAACGGGTTGAAATAATCCGGCTCGAACCTTTCCAGGTGGGGTTTTGGAGTGAGGACCACTCTATCGCTATGAAAACTTCATAATCCTTAATCGGGCCATCCCCCTTTAATCAACACTAAAATCAAGTTGATTCTTACTCAAGAATGCATCTTTGTAGTCATTATGAAACCCAACTAACATGCTAGAAACTGTTTAACCATTTTTTTACTTTCAGAAAGTTAAAATTGAAAAAAAAAAACTTTTTAGGATTTTCAAAATTGGGTCGGTATTCTTTTGTCCCAGTAAAAGGGAAAAAATTCCGATTTCCAAATTAGGGTCGGTCGGATAGGAAATCAACTATTTTTTTTTTTTTGGCCTAAGGCCATCAAAGTCAATGTTTGTTACCCATAACTTTCTGCCAATCTTAATGAGGCAACTATTTCATTATTCGTAATTTTGAAGAAACTGCCATTTCACCAACTTTCAGCATGCTTTAATATAGGCAAATTGATCCAAATTGCTTGCAAATAATCTCATATTATAGATCTCATTCAAACTTAAAAAATACTTTTTGAATGGGGTCAATATCTTTTTCGGTTCTTGAGATACGTCGATTTGAACATTTGGGAAATTCAGGCATTTTTCTGTAGTAGAAAACTGCGTCAATGCAGGCATATAATTATTTTAGTGTAGACCTTACATGTAGGTCTACACTAAAATAAAAATATATGTATATATTTCCCCCAATTTTATTATTTTTTATGGACAGTCAACTGTAAATTTATTATAAATGACAATTATAATTTCATTCATTCGTGTACTAATGATGTTGTTGAATTAATGTCGCATAAAATTACCTTTACTAATTTTCGCAGTGTGAAAATTTCATGACTTCGAAATTTTATTGTAATAATTCATAAGTTGTATTCTGGGTTAGACAAATAAGCAAATCATAAAATAACTTGTTTTTAAATAATTAAATTCATTTCCCATTGTCTTTTATTGTATTGGTTTTTTTAATCCCCTTGGCTTGAAAAGGCAGCAGGGGGATTATGCTATCAGTCCAGGCGGCTGCGTCCAACACAATCTCTTGTGAACGCAAACATGAGACCCTCAGGGTTTATGGTGATGTAACTTGGGGGGGACCGGACTGCCATGCCCTTCATCTGATTAGAATATGGGGCATGGGCTTGCTAATTATGGTACCTCATTTGCAAACAAACAAAAAACACTTATTACTGATTAATTTGGGGTATCAGTCCTTGTGAACGTGATAACATGAGAACCATAAGGGGGTTATTGTGATGTAACTCGGTGGGTGGATCGGACTTCCATGCCCCTCATCTATTAGATAAATGGCAATGGCATATGCTAATTGGTACATAATTTGGCATAATTCGTGATTAATTTGGGTGTTTTTGCCCAAAGGCTGTGAACAAACTATCTTAAGATCCATAAGTCCGATTTTGATGAAACTTGGTGGAGGGGTGGGGAATCAGTTACTCTCCCTCTCCGTCCGCGCTAATTAGGTTTGTGGGCGCATGATATTGCCAATTAAATAGCTAATTTGCATATTATGGGCTAAATTTGGGTATTTCCACCCAAAAAACTTGTGAACCAATATCTGGAAGTCCATCAGTCCGATTTTGATGAACTTGATGGAGTGGGGTGAGGAATTCATTTACTCTCCTTCCTGCTCCGGCGCTGATTAGGTTAGGTGGGTTTCCGGGTTTTAAAGGGGGTTTGTCCCGGTGTTTTGGGGGCGGGTCCGGGGTTTAAGGGGCGGGTCCGGGGTTTAAGGGCGTGTTTTTGTTCGGGTCACTGTGTTGTAGGTCTTCGCCTTTAATCGCCTCAATCCCTTACGGGATTCGGGCGATGGGAGCAACGTTTCATCTACCCGATGACCCTGTGTTAAGAGAAGAAGCCGTGTCGCTTTGTACCAGGACAATCCTATGGGTGTGATGATTCGTTGAGGGGAACGGACCCATTCGCCGGACTGTGCACCCCCCTCTGGTGTCCGGCCTCTGCTGCCTGGGCGGCGCTTGCTCGCCGAGCTTCCCTCGGGACAGCCATTCGTCGGGGTTTCCTACCACACCGGGATGCTCGGGGGCATACTTCCGCCTTCACTGGTGGTAGCTGCTGATCGCTTTTTCGCTCGAGGTTCGGGTATCCGCTGCGCCATCCTTGGCAATGGATACCCTAGATGAAAAGTTAGACGATTATTTCGTCTTTTTGGCGTAAATTCTGTGTCGGGAAACTCAGCCAAAAACCAAGTCTAACCACCCTGCACTATTTCTATTTCTGAGTGTTCAAGTCGCGTCGGCTTTTAATCTCTACTGAGCGTGTGTGGCACGCGCCGCCGAGCCTCTCGCTCGCTCGGCTTTGTGCCCGATTCGTCCCCGCGTGGGTCTTTTATTCTCACGCTATATCAGGGATTCTCAGCTCGTTTATAGGCACTTCCACCGCCCACCCACTGCGGGTTTTGTTGGCCTTTTTATGTTGAATGACAGGTGCAACCCTCATCTCGCTGCATGGGGATAGATTGTTTGGATTGATGATTAGTCTTGTGTGTCATACTCAAATGACATGGCTTATTATTTTATCACTTGGCTTCCCCCCCCCCCCCCCCCCCCCCCCCCCCCCCCCCCCCCCCCCCCCCCCCCCCCCCCCCCCCTCATTAATATATATTGTTGAAAAGGGGGTATCACTCCAATCTATCTATGTCTGGATTGGTTGGTTCCGATCATGGAGGTGTGATATTAGCTATACTTTTATATCATATTCTTCATTCACCTCTATGTTCTGATTGATAATTAGTCTTCATCGCCAGATCATATGTTTTCTTCTGTACATGGTGGGTAGACATTATTTTTCCTATACCTTTCAATATTTATATATGTAATATTCCACATCGTGGTCTGGCATCGTGCTGCAGATTGGTCTTATTACAATCCTCCAGCCTTTTATAAAGTGAGAGAATCTTTTGGTTGTCCATGGGCTGGTTTCGATTCACAGTAATCTTATTCTGTGTGTCCCGCCTGCTAGGATATGATGAGTTTGTTTGCCTATGGGCCAAATGGGATTACTCTTTATCCGTGGAACAATCCTTTTTCCTTTTCAGATAGGTTTTGCTCGAGGTGCCACCTGGGATCTTTCATTCCACTTGGGTTTTCCTCTTGTCATGCCTAATTGGATTTCCCCATTCGCCGGTTGCTTCCCCCTTAGTCATTTGTAGGAGAGGGAATGCTGTTGGGCTATGCGTTCCGCGCACTACCCTTTTACCCGGCGATATTTCCTTAAACCTTAAAGTTTTTCGGAAAGTCTTTTGAGATTCTCTTGACTCGCCTGGCCCGCCTCAATCCAGTTGTTTGGTAGGCCTTGGAAATGTTGGAGCTGGTACTGTAGATCGGGTACTCTCTCCCTCGTTTTTGCGTGAGATTCTTTGTCAGCACCCTTTCAACGTTTACTGATCATGTCGTTTTATGTGGTCACACTCAGGGCGACATCGATTAGTCCTTTCTCTGAGCTTTTTTACATTTCATGATGAATAGGCAATGACATTGGATGTTCCCCCTGAGAGGGGTCAATTTTCTGGTTGGCCTTTTTTCCATTCTGGTGGAGTACTTGAATACAATTGGGGTTGCTGTGCTATCCTGAAGCTTACCCTACCGTGGTAGGCTTCGATCCAGAGATGTTGAATCGGAGTGGGCTTTTGTCGGCCTCGCAAGATTCTCCCTTTTTCCGCTCCTCGCAATCGCTTTGCCCTTGGGGCTTCAATTGAGTGGGATATGGTGGGCTGGCTGTGTTAGGTAACGTTGATGACCATGTCTTCCTGTCCTACGCGTGTGGGGCGGGTTTTCTCGCAGAGTACAGTGGCCGTCGAGGGACGATGGTTTTGGGCTCTTCCGCCCTCCTCACTCCGCTCACGCGGCGATGCCGCCCCTCCTCTCGGCCGTCAAGGGCCCCAGAGGGTGGCGATTGGTTCTAAATGGCGTCGAGCTGCTCTGAAGCCTTGAAGACCCTCATACTTGGGAGTCACCCTCTCCTTAGGCGCCGTGTGTGTTTTTGCACGAGTGGTGCTGGTTTTCGTGTGACGTCCCCTCTATGTACGTCGCTTATTTGGCCCTTTTTTTTTTTGCAGAGCCACTCTTATCAGGGGGCCTCCGCACATCATTCTCTTAGTAGTGGTGCGCTTAGGTTGTCATGCAGAAGCTGGCCAGATGGAGTCGGGCTCTGGGTCAGAGTTGGATTCGTCAGGCGAAAGGTCTGTTGCTGTGAGAACCGGTAGCTCATGGGCTTCTGTTCGTCTTCACGGAGCAACCTCAAGTGAGTCCTTCTGATTCTTTCCCACCGGATACCCAGTTCATCCTGCGGCCTATGGCCAATCGTTAGGCCTAACTGTGGATGCGGGGGAGTCCGCGAATCCTCCGTCCTTGCGGATTGGAGGGTTGAATCAGAAGTCCTTCATCAGCGGGGCCGCTTGTCTTTCGCCCCTGAGTACTTGCGGAACATTGTGGATGCCTTTGATCTCGGAGGACCCGCGGGTCCTCCGCGCTGGGAAATCATACGGTAGATCATTGAGGGTAGCTGAGGTGGATTACAACTAGTCTGCTTCGCGTCCCTTCTATGGATCCTGAACTGGCGCACCTCTTGCTTTACAGCTGCAAGTCATCGCTATCGGCGTACTCTCCCTTCTAGGAAGATGAGCTAAGGCTACTGGATAGTCACGTTCGTGAAGCCATGCCTAGGCATTTTCGCCTCTGCTCATCTCATCTATTTGGAGTGGGTTTTTGAGGGACGCGGGACGATAGAGCCCTGCGTGCGACCGAACTTTTGGCGGTGCTGGGTCGTCCAGCGCCGTCAGAATCCGTAGTTCGCTGTCACCAAAAAATGCGATTAGACTGTGGGCCTTTTGCGGCGTTAAAATTGTTCTGCATTTTTACATACGCCTACAGGACCTTAGTGCGGTTCTTGTGACGACTCTCCCACGGCTTCAGACTCAGCTATTTGGTGGTGCTTCGCTTCGTGGTTCGGCAAGTATTCTGACCTTCAGGCAAGTGGCTAGCCATCTCCAATAGACCGCAAGCGATGTCTTCGAGGGGAAGAGCAAGAAGAGCGCAACACCAAGAAGGACAAGTTTAATCCTTTTAAACCTCCTCAACTTGATCTTCGGCTCAGGCTTCTACCACCAAGCCTGCTTTCACTTCCTTCACAAAAAACTTTGGCTCATGGCTAAGGGTGTTAAGAGGCCGGTGACTTCTGGCCAGTCTGGGTCGAAGGGCAAGCTCCCTAAGACTCAGCAATAGTAGAAGTCAATCTGAGGGTGCTGCGGCGGCCGTGTGTCCACGACCTTGTCCGTCATTGGATCGAACGGCCGCTTGATGAAATTTGCCCGGTTTTGAACCTGTTTCACCCGGCCCATGGTGGTCATACGTGGTTTAGACTGCACGACTATAATTCCAGCTCCTCTTCCCCCCCCATCTCTCCCTCCGAAGGACACTTTCTACCAAACTCGTGGTTTGTGTCCAATTCAGAGACAGGTCCTTCTTGCCGAGGTGAAGGAGCTCCTGAGGAAAGAGGCAATAATCCCGGTCTTCCCCCTTTCAAGGGGGGTCTTCTCTGGTCAGTTTCTTTCTCGTCCGGCGAAGATGACCGGAGATTGGCGTCTCAATACTGAATCTCATATCGCTGAGCCAGTTCATTCGGCTGAAGAGATTTCGTATGGAGTCACTATCCTCTGTCCTCGAGTGTCTTCTCAAGGGCACGATGGGCAACTTTCTCTCGCCTTGAAGGACGCTTTATCTGGTACGTTTCCATAGAGCTTTTTTCGGTGCAGGGCGGCATTCCATTTTTCAATTCCTGCCCTTCGGCCCTGTTTCAGGGTCCTCGGGTTTTTACGCGCGTCGTTCTAGCCTGTGGGGCGTATCTCTCCGGTGACGGGGAACATCAGTAGGTATCTCGACGATTGGCTGATCCATTCGACTACTCGAGATTCTACTATCCGGGATACTGCGTTGATGGTAGACACGGTAGCCCTTCAGTGGGTTTCATTTGTTATCAAGGAAGCCCAACTTGTTCCTTCCTCAAACCCTCTGTTCCTGGGTGCGAAGTTGGATCTGGTCCTTGGGCTGGCTTTTCCATACCCACCAAGCGGGTGTTTGCACCCACATTTTCGCGCAGTTCTGAGCTAGTGTTTAGTAGTGCCGGCGCGCGCATGGCTCAAGGTGTTGGGTTTAATGGCCAGCCTATTGACCTGGTTCCGTATGGTTGTTTCCATAATGCGAGCAATACCACTCCATCTTCCAGCCTTTTCCCAGGCCAGTCGTATCCTCTGTCTCACTCTGTGTTCATCAGGGACAAGCTCTCTTGGTGTGAAACAACCGTCCCAACCTTGAGGTTGGGATGGAGTTTCCAGCTCGTCTCGGTGTACGTCTTGACGATGGACGCCTCGAAGGAGGGGCTGGGGAGCTCACTTGGGAGACCTCGTCTTCAGCAGCAGTTGTCTCCGAGCGAAGCGACATATCACATCAACATGCTCTGATCTTCTGTGCTCTTCAGAGGTTCGAACAACAGTTGATGGGCTGCAGGGTCATATTCCAGTCAGATAACTCCGGGCTCTCGTGGCCTATGACAGACAAGCAGGGCGGAACGAGCCTCCCCCTCTTTTTTTTTCTTTGTCTTCACACCCTCCAGCTTATTGTGTGGGTGTCGCAGCCGGAGCATTCTGCTCAAGCGATCCCCCTAGCCGGGACAATCGAACATCCTACTGACAGCCTCTCACGGGGCGAGCTTTCGCGGGACTGAACCGCAGAGTGTGGTCTCTGTCTCCTCCGGTGTTCATACGGTTTTCACAGTTTGTTTCATCCGTCAATCGACCTGTTTGCCTCGAGCGTCAACCGGATCTCACTGATCTGACGATGGAGCTTTTGTGTTAGACGCCTGTCGATAAGCTGGGAGTGCATTACATCATATGCTTTCCCCCCCGCCAATATCGTCCTGCCATCAAGTGATAGTAAAGATCGAACGCAAACTGTGCGACAGTCCTTCTAGTCGCGCCGTTCTGTGGCCAACACATGTGTGGTTTCTTCTCAGATACCGGATCTACTCCGGGTGCCAGGCGGGGGAGACTCCACCACTTCTCGGTGGCCGCTGTCAGGAGACTCCTTTGAAAAGGGCGGATTTTCAACGGTCATGCGATACTTGCCCGCTCGTGGTAGAAGAACTCTACACTCAAAGTTACTCTGGGCGTCGGGTATAAAAAACCTACTTTCTGTGGTGCATGAGAGAGGTGTCTCTCCCACTCGCGGCCCCTATAGGCACCATTGCTGACTTCCGTAAGGACAGGTTCGATTCTGGATTAGCTGTTACAGTCCCGGATTAACCGGCCGCATTCATGAGCGATTCACAAAGGTTCCAGGGGGTACGCTTCTTTTTAGGCAATGACGCATACGCACTCCTGATGAATGTACAATTCTCGTCCTCCTGATGTGCATAGAATTGTCCCTACGGTGAAATCTCAATCTGGTTTGGAATATATTTCAAAGCCGCCGTTCGAGCCGATGAAACATGGCGACCTTCTATTTCTATTTTCCTTATTTCATGGCTCAGGGCGCCGCTGCTCAGAACTTCCCGCGCTGTCTGCGTGTGACATGGTCTGGCGTGGACTGTGCCTACCACCTTGGTACTTTAAGCCTGTTTTTCTGGCCAAGAACGAGTGCCCATCCTGTACCACCACCCCATTTTTCTCCCTAGATTATCATGCGATCGTCTTTCAGGAGGATTCGTGTCTTTGTCCGGTACGGGGCACGTTTGCCTACTATCTGCAAAGAACACAACCATTCGGGGGGAGCCAATGGGCCTGCTCAGCGTTTTTCTGTCTTTCCGCGCCGCCTACCGCCGCGAAGACCACTCTGACACGATGGAATTGTCTCTGTGATTGACATGCGACCGCCGTTGCAGCGGGCAGTCTTGTGATGCTCATTCTGCACGGTCGAGGTGGGGGAGAAGTTGGGAAGGGAAGAATTGAGCTTGCAGCTTGTAACAAACATCTTTCGCATGGGTGGGTGTTTCTCTTTGGAAATCGTTCGGCCATTTTGTTTCTTGGCAGAACGTTGACGATTCTTTCCTCATCCCTTTACGGGACATTCAGAGTCAGGAACAAAGATCTAAGCGCCCACTTTTTGCTGGATCGTTCTTAGAAGTAACGCTACTAATTCCGGCAAACACTAGGTGAAGTCTTAATCGGTATGAAACATGTAACGGTTAGTTCTCACTTAGGGTGTGTGTGTTACTAATGTACACTTTTATATACGGGTAAATTCCGATCTCGATCGACGTTTGTTGTGTTAAATTCATTTCGTTCATAGTCGGGAATTTTCATGTAAACTGTTCGGTCCTTGACTCTAGATTGCAAACTGTATTGCTCATTGTACCTCCGTCCACTGGTCCGTGCCAGTCTGGATGTGAGGCAATGTGTAAAAAAACAAAAGAAAAAAGTAAAAAAACAAAAAAAAACAACAAAAAATGACACACACACGGAACCCGACCAACGTACCACACACATCAACATTGGAGTTAAAGTCGACCCAGAGATTTCAAAATATTATTTTTTTGTAGAATAATTAAAATAGTCAACCCAAGGGAAAAAAAAACTAAAGATAGTAACCTAACCTAAAATGCACAATTCCCGAAATTTTATGAATCGGATTTCGTTTTGATGTCCTTAAACATTTAATGTGTAGTATTACGTCCATCGGATACTGTGTAACAACAAAAAAGTCCGGATCCGGAATTTTTAAAAAAACAAAGTTGTGATTTTCTATATGAAGGATTCGATTTAAGCTTAGTCAATTTCAACACATTGATTAGTATATGGGAAAGCATTATGTACATGCAAAAAACACGATTTTTTGGGAAATTTGAGGGGCGCCCTCCTCAGGAATCTGAGTCGGCCTTAAGGTAAGCAACTAACGTAATATATGTCTCAAAAAACAGGAGTGTTTTACATATTATAAGATGAGGTTTGCTTCCCTGTCCAATGTTTGATCCGGCCCAGCCCAGCCCCCTAACGATGTCAGCATAACCGCAACTCCTTCGTTAATGAACTGGCACAAGTCCACTTTAACGCAAGCTTGTTCAATACGAGCTTGATCAGTGATGCCTGAAGTCTGCTACACAGCCACATCTTTGGCCCCAAGTTACTAAATCACGATAGACATTTATCACCCCGCGGTAACTACAAGCGAGCAACGAGTTCCACTGCAATGGTTGAATTTTCCTTCCGCACCAAAAAAAAAACAAAAAGAAAAAAGTGATTTCATATTTGCTAGTTCCCTGACTGTATTACTAACTTTAAATGCTATAGAAATGGTGTCTAAAATGAAATAAGTTCCAAGCCAGTTGTAGTATAGAAATTTCGATAAAAAATATTGAAAGGAAATATAAACCATTTTCGCTCCGAACATATAGCTGGAAATCAATGCATCGCAACCACGCTGTTGTTAACAAAATTGAACGTCCATTGTCCTGGGCTTGCATGGTGCATAACTCCCATTCACACCACAGCTGTTTGATTTGCAGCCCAGAGTCCGCCCCCGTAAATAGTCATATCGACCGCCCTGTTAACACATCCCATTTTCTCAACACATTCATAACCCGTATACCGTTACAATAGTATATTTTAGCGTCCGTTTTAGTATTACTTGATTATAAAATGCTAGTTCCTGCCTGTATTACCCCAGTTCAATGTTAATTTGTAATATTTTGAAAGCCAATATCAGTGGAGAGGTCTCCGCCTTGATAAACTTCGCTAAGTGAACATTTTCAATCAAAGTTTTTGGAAAGGAGTCATCTTCACTCTATTTTTTTACTCACCATAAGCCCGTTTGGATCATCAAATTTGAAATTTATTTTCTTGATTTGAAAAGGATGAGCAACAAGAATGGTTCTTTAACTACTCCTGTACATTTGTGTACCACGTTTTGTAAGTAACAGATACGAGGTGGGGGTTTTTAAATCACTAGTGCGAATCTATTACTATTCAAATCCACGTTGACGTTCATCTGGGAACGTAAAAGAAAAGGCCTTTTCTAGACTCTGGCGTCTGCCTGTTATGAGCAATTGGTTGATTTGGGGTGCCAAGGTCTTAAAGAGGGTGAGGAGTCATAGGTGTTGCCAGATGTCAAAAATTTTTGACGTCATAGGTTGTAGGGACCGGTCAGTTTTCTTATTTTGGTAGTTTTTTTGGATTTCTTGCATCTGCCTCGAGATGCAATTTGTAATCATCAACATTGGACAGTAAGCAACCTCAATCTATATAATAATGTAAAACTTCTTTTTGAGACAATTACTGATGTTTGTGAAATGACATGACATCGTAATATGCCACTATTTTTTGGTCTGCTTATGTTACGATCGTCTTGATCTGTTTAACGACATGTTTTCATTCCACTTCATTTGCGCCACGTAACGAAAGGTCCGGCGCACTTTCTAAGGCACATTTTCGAAATCTTTGGCTCAAGACCCCCTAGGTGACGAAGAAGAAAAAAATCTACTGCGATAATTATATTACTGCCATGCCTTAATTGTAATAACACACAACAAGAATTAATGTCAAACTTTGAAAAAATGACTAACTGCTGGGGTAAAAATGGCCATGAGTAATGTGGCTCATAGAACCGCTCTGCGTTAAAGTTTGTAGCGCCTTACAGATTAGCTTGGATCCATTTATTGGCGGTGGGTAGGATTTTCATTAAATTTTCACACAAGTATCTCATTTTTTTTTTCTTATTTTTAAAAAAATCATATTAAAACACATGTTAAAAAGATGAATGAAAGACGAAAAGGTTATGCTCAGTAGAACTACCAACTCTCCCGGATCATACAGATAGGGATATTCAGAAAATTTTGAAATTTGACCGCGTCCAAATAATTACAAAATTGTAATCTTAAGCATGCCTGGAGAAAGTGGGGAATTGGGGAATGACATTCCCGGAAAATTTTGCTATTTGGAAGGAATTTTTTACCTATAAATAAAGAAATACATAAGAATTGAATGGAAATTTTGAAATCTTGGAGGGAAATTTTGCAATCTTTGAGGGAAATTTGGATTGTATTCCCGGGAAATTTTGCATTTTTTCCAGCCCTGATCTTAAGGCATGTAAACATAATTTGTAATTCATATGAAGGGGTGATCATTATTCTAGATTAGGAAATAGTGATGTTATGCCAAAACATTGTTTCATCAAACTGCATACATGTGTGTGAATCATGAAAGTGAGTCCTCATGTGAGGAGATATGAATGTTCCGGAATTGAACTCTATCTCCCAGTTTCCTGTTTAAGATCCATGGTCCGATCGCTAATAGCCTCGGCCCCAGGGATCCCAGATTTTACCAGAGGTAGTCATCATTTTGGTATCAGAAGAAAGCTGCCCCCTGTGGGTTCGGGGTTTAGAATAGTCCCGCTAAATCCCTGCATGTCGTAAAAGGCGACTAAAAGGGATCCGTGTGGGTTTGGGGCTTAGAATAGGCCCGCTCTTCCCCTAGTTCTGCTAAGCATAACTCCACATTTTGTCTTTAACATGTAGTCATTAGCGAATGTAGTTCTGGTAACCAGAACCAGAGGTCAACATTATCTTTTAACACTACTCTTTTATCATCCACTGACCTCTGTTTCTGGAACCATACATAGAGGAGCAGTGCACATTTAAGCACCGCCAACTTTGTGTTACTGTTACAAGTAAACAACTGCTGCCATTGACCTCATTGATGGGTATTATTTTCTTAGTATCCCTCACATCATTTGCCAGTGTTGAATTTGCAATTCATTTCACATTTTTCCTAAAAACTTTTTAAGCATGTCTGGAATCAAATCTGAGATGTGTTGCCCTGCGTCGCTCGCAGTGAGTATTTACGCCAAGTGTAGCACGCAACAAAAGTACAATTGACCTCTGCTGTATTGGCCAATCGCACAAACGTATTACGTAACTAGGATGCCTTGTTACTAGGTCAAGTACAGCTGTGCATACGCAGTCAACGCACATCATTTTAGCGACGCGTCTCAGATTTGATTCCAGACATAATATTAGTCCTATCTTTCAGTAAAATGAAATTAAAAACAAGAAACCACTAACCACTTTTGTGCCCTTATGCATGTCACCAACCTGGAGAAAACCTAGTGTTTTACACATGTCCTGCTTGACTGCCTTTTAATTGAACTACTGGATAATACAAGATTATGATCAATAATTCTACCAGTAATCCCATGTGTGAGTATTTTGGTGATTAGTCTTAATGCAACATTTCCTAATCTTTTAATCCAGTCTTGGCCTGTCTGCCTTGTTTGTAACATCACATTAAGGGCACCAGTTGACCATGAGTTCTGGAAATAGCTGATTCTTATTTGTACACTGCTCCTCTATGTACAGTACCAGAACCAGAGGTCAGTAGATGATAAAAGAGTAGTGTTAAAAGATTTAATGTTGACCTCTGGTTCTGGTTACCAGAACTATAGCGAATGTGGAGTTATGCTATCTCCTGTGTAATTTGAGATTTAACAGACCATTTAAAAGGGCCAAATTTACACACTGCATACGAACCAAATTTCACAAGCAATTAACAGTCGAGTTGATATATGTTCCTTAGATACTATATTACCTTTTCAATTGGTTGAAACAGTATAAATAATCCATCATTTTCCGGCGAAGCAACCTTTCTCATGCAGGACTTGCTTGTAAAACGGTGTGAACAAATGTGACCGTTGATCCGGAAGTTGATTGATACAGGGATCCTAAATAAATGGCTACTCGAGCAAGAGAGTGGAGGCATACTGCATGAAATCAGTATAGCACCGTGGTAAAAAAGGCTTTGTACGATGAGGGTTAACTTGAATTGGAAAAATCATCTTATTTTGAAATACCCAGTAGAATGAGGAACAGGGATGTAGCTACAGTGGGCAGTGGTGGGCGGTAGCGCCCACCACTCAACTTCAGAGCCCACCACTAAACCCAAGTTAAACTCTAAGCCCACCACAAAATGTACAAATTTTTAATCATTTCATGCAAATTTTGACAATATTTTAAGCCTAACATATTGTCAAATGTCAAATCTTCATCAATAACACCCACCACAAATGTGCTAGCTACAACCCTGAGGGAACAACTTTTAGTTGCAGGGGTTCGCAGTGAATTCAAGACCCCTAAAGAAAACACTTCAATGAATTCAATACCCAAATCCCGACACAAGAAGTCAAGCCAATTGAAATCTGGAAGAGGGCTTAGATTGTCAACGAGATTGGGTGTCAATCATATAATAGTAGGCCGATTTATAAAGTTTTAGAAATCATTTTGTAATGTAATTGATTTGGTTTTGGATCTTGTTGGGTCCTTGATTTTGAAACGTGTGCAAATTCCTTCGAAAATTTTGTATAGCCGTTTTTGACAATTTTTATCATAAATGGGATACTTTTTTATAATAATTAGCATTGTAAAAATGCTACACAAACCAAAATTTGTGTAGCAGTCATTCCAATTGGTAGCAATTTTGCTTATGCTAAACATGGGAATTTGCACACGGATTTGAAATGCTTTCCTGTTGTTAAAAGTGGACGACCCTGTATGCCACACTGGAACTGAGTGCCCATATCTGTTCAAAGCTATTAAAACCAGACTCCACCATATAATGCTTGCTGTAAGGATCCCTACACCTCCTCTACACGAGTCTGTAACCTTCCCAACATTGATAATGCCGATACCCATTTTTACACCTTGGTAGAGAGGTAATTGAGGTAAAGTACTGAAGGGGCAAAACACATGTGCCCACAGCATGATCAGTTCTCGAACCACAACTTTGGCATGCGGGTCGTGCGCTTTATCCACGGACCCCCCCACCCCATACGCCCCCCGTTGTTACAAAGCCTAATTCTCTATTCACCCATCGAGGGGCATTTCATGATCCCAGCCCCCCCCCGACTTACGCTCATAAAGTTTAGAGTTTCGTATCATCTGAAAACCTTACATAGCAATCCATGTGTGCCAAATCTTACTGCAAATTTGGTCGTGGCTAGTAAAATTCGCAATTTTGTATTTTCTGGTCCGTAAACGACAGAAATTATATCACGGTGGCCCGTGGGATCGTGGGAAACGCGGATTTGCTCATAACACAAAACATGCAAAGTTGGACCATCTACAAAGTTGTGAAGCAGCTTTTCTCAAGGATAGGCTACTGAAATAAATAAAAACAGAAGGTCCTGCTGGAATCACGACCTGGGGCACTTTAAATTTAGATGATTTTCCAAATCAAGACATTTAGGTCCACCGGTAAAGCAATTCAAGAAAAAGATGCTTTGAATATTTATTAATCTTTCCTGAGAATGGTCCACACACAACTATTTGAAAAAAATTTAAAAAATGCGTTGGTTTGGGCAAAAAACAAAACCTTACCATTAATATGAACTTTTGGGGGAACATTTTCATTTTCATAATTTCTGCCATCAGCCATGTGGGGTAGAATTGTTCAGAGACAACGGTAATGCTTAGGTACAAAAGATTATCAATTGGGCAATAAAATAGGTTTGTAAGGTCCAAAACAATGAAGTTTGTTTTCCAATCAAGTAGTGCCAAAAACTAATATGCAAAAGCACTTTTTAAAACATGTTTACATTTTTAAAGTGATTTTCCCCTACAAATTGATCAACAGCCAAATGGCACTCAAAGTATAACGTGCAAACCATATTTGACTGTCAAATAATAAATTCATAACAAAAATATTGGGGTTTGAAGTTGACACTATAAAAAGTGTATATAATTTCTTGTGAACTCGAGTACATGCACATTTTGAATTAATTGAAAATCTATAGACTCCTTGTGTGTGATTCCCAGCTTGCAGTGGGGTAGTTCTTTTTGCGCACTATGTCTTACATGGTAAATGGAAAAGAAAATAAGATGCCTCCCTTTGCTACAGTTTAGTCTGCAGTGTTATGTATGATTTAACTATTTAGCCTAGTATTAAAGGAGCATTCTTACCATTTTCAGTACAGATTACAACCTTTTAACATGTGTAGGTCATGGGAAAGATAAAGCAAAGTTTAATGTTGGAAAACTAAATATATCATACATTCGTTTGCCATAAAGGAACCACCATGTGATACCCTGAGGTACCTTAAGTGATATTCATGTGATGTGTGTGGGCCATGACAAAAGGCAGTATGGTATTGGGAAACTATATATAAGATGCATCCTTCTGCCAAAAAAGGACCACCATGTGACACCCATGAGGTACCCATATGATGTACATGTGATATGTGTTTGGGCTATAGCAAAAGGAAGTATGATATTGGGGAACTAAATATGAGATAGAACTTTTTGCTATAATAGGGCGGTGTCATGTATGGTCATTGCGGCACATGAAGTGGTTCTTCAGGAACTGTGCGTCAATCTATGAACAATTTGAAACTTCACTGACTCATAGTAGTAGGGTGCTTGCACACTGCAGAGGAGGTCAATAGACTAATTTTGCCATCTTATTCCCTACACACCCAGGCATGTATGCAGAAACCTGAAATTGGTAGAAACTAAAAAAGAATCACCCGCAGAAATGTTCAGGCAAATCATGGTGTATGCTTGGATGATCTGGAGGACGATCAAAGATCTGTTTAAAAACATAATTTACTTTCCTTGAAAGGAGCCCATAGAAATTGGACAAGTTTTTATAATCTCATTCATCACACAAGGTCAATCTAGCACAAGCAGATACATACTATAGTTTGTGGTGTATTTCCAACCTTTTTCATTTACCTGTTGCAAAACAAGCTGGTTGTAATTAATTGGTTTTCCCAATTTTGCAATTTCTGCCTACTATTTCTCTACAATAGTCTTGGAATATCTCTCTCCTTGTTGCAAAATGAACTGGTTGTAATTACTTTTGCCAATTTTGCAATTTCTGCCTACTATTTGTCTACAATAGTCTTGGAAGATCTCCCTCCTCATTGCAAAATGAACTGGTTGTAATTGCTTTTGCCAATTTTTGCAATTGTCGTAATATTTTCTTATGATGATTTTGGAACATCTTTCACCTAGCTGCAAAATGAGATGGCTGCAATTACTTGCCAATTTTGCAATTGCTTACTATACAATGATCCTGGAAGATCTCACTCTCTCTCTCTGTTGCAAAACAAGCTGACTGTAAGGGGTGGGGGTAGCATAACATTTTCCCCACACTTTACTTTGACTCTCAGGTTTAGTTCAAGCTTAAGATATGTTCACTTTAGTCGCCCGCCGTCACCATTCCTTTTCTGAAATGGCGATCTACATACGCGACGCGAGAGTTGCTGCGTGTATTGCGCAGCCTATGTATTCCTTTACGCTTGTCATGGTTCTGTCTGGAGGAATGTAGGCGTAGTTTGAAGCAGAGAAAAGGAATTATGCTAATAGTATCGGGTTTAGATGTACCATAGTATTAATTTGAACTTGCTCTGACCTTTCCTGGTTTTAAGTGTTTAATAGGTGCAATGAGAGATTACACGTAACAAACAGGTTTCCTAAAAAAAAATTGAAAATTCTGATTTTTGTACCATGTAAAGCTTTCTATCAAAATATATATCCCAGATGTGAAAGGAATTAGCGAGAATTATTCTTGGGAAAAATTGCGAAATTCTAATTTTACTATACACATATTACTAAATTCAGCCTATGTTTTTTAAATTAAAGGTCCATGGAAAGTGAGTAGATAGTCTTAATTTCTAGACATTTTCGTACCTCAACAGTACACTGATCATATCGCACCACAATTTTTAAAAGTGAACATCGGGAAAGTGTTTAAAAAATTTCACCGATAAATATACCCTAACTGACAGCGTTTTCTCCTGTTTTCGCGAATGGTATCAAGATGCGGAGGGATTTGACCCCTTAATGACGTCAGAGTAACAAGGTGTATAACAGGCTCACACCAGAGAAGATGGTAAAATCTTCTCTGTCACACGTGGGCTAAACGCACCGCACACTCCAGAATCTATCCGGTCGGTTTCTTGGGTCTGGGAACTTGGAATTAAAAAAAAAAAAAAAAAAAACAAAAGCTTTCTGTTCTGATTCTCCTTGTCGGTTGCCGTCGCGCTGGTGGCAACCCGTTTGACAATACAGCACAGATTATCGTAATTAAGGTCCAAATCAGAAAAAAAATAGCCATCTGAAAAACACGTACGACGCCGATAGCAACTGTGTACGTATGGAAGAAAACTGGGCCACGCGAACGTTCGTTCCACGATGACGATCATGCCGCGTTACACGTATCGCGTATTTGTTACCCGGGCGTCACTTCCGGGTCAATGCTGCCAGCGCGATAATCACTTTCGTTTGGACTTTCCTTGAAAATGTCCCAAAACAAATGATATTATGCCCCATTTTTTCAAATATACGGTTTCTCAAATTACTGCTTTCATGCAGATTTACATGTACCAATATTTTACCATACTATGGATGAAACCATTTTTGGTGGTATTATAAGTATGTTTAAAGCATGTCCATGGACCTGTAGCAAATGAAAGTGGCCCTTTTGTTTTACTTCAAGGCATTTCTATAGCCAAATCAAGGTAAGAAATGTATTGGAGGACTATCTATCACTATGACATATATGACACAGGGATGTCCTAAAATCTCTATTTACTTTAAGCATTGTTGTTTGGGAAAGCAATAAAAAATAGTCTATCTCTGTAAATCACCAACCACAAGTCATATTAAAAACCCAAGTTGCAATTTTACCTCACTACTTTTTCTTTATCCACTGGCCTTATTCCCATTTCTGCTCATTATTTCCCAGGAACAGTGATCTGTCCAGTGCATGAACCACCTTTTTTCGGGGGGGGGGGGGGGGGCTATCCAGCGGGCAAGCATATATTAAAATGTTGCATTAGTATATGGCCTATGTAAATCATCATTTTTGGGGGGGGGGAGATTCACCACAAGGGAGGGGGGCAGCTTCCCCCGGCAACCCCCCCCCCCCCCCCCCCCCCTCTGGGTATGCCACTGCCTGCTCCTGCACTTTGTGCAACCCTGATAAACACTCACCCTTGTAGGCCTTGTGAGGTTTTTCCTTTAGCCTCTTATACATGACAATAATCTTCAATATCCTGGTTAATTCTCTTCAGATCCTAACAGCATACGAGACTGTGACACACACTTGTCATTTTTCCCCAGGTAAACTGGTAAAATCCAGACAATTTCATAATGCCCACCTGTCATAATTCACAGGGTGAAAAGTTAGGGCAATCATTTTTTAAGCTTTCTTTTTTTGGCTTCAGAGGATGAAATATTTTAGAGGGGTTCCCTTGGTTACATTTTCTGGTCAATAAACCCAACCCTAATCATGAACTTTTTGGCCATTTTCACCATGAAACATTAAACTTATTTTTAAATGGCCTTTTTCTGATTCCTATATGGCATAATGAGTCATAAAGTGTCTCCCGATACATGTACTGGTACTGGAAATGAAATGACAGATTATTTCCCTAAAAATGAAAGGCCAAATATGCATGTAGGTCAAAATCTCTGACTCTGCACTCTCTACATTAGTTCAGTGTGTGTGGTGCATGCATTGATGCAATTTATGCTGCTTGTGAGGAATTGTATTAGGAAATGCTACTCCAATATCATTTTTTTTTTTTTCCTTAGAACTGAAGTATTTTATAAGTCACCCACCTTCCCCTTAAAGAGTACAGGAACCTCGCATTTTTTTGCCTAATGAACCTAAAATATTTTAGGGGCTTTAATTCCTGTAAATAATTTTGTGGATCAGAGTAACCTCATATTAACTTTTAGGTCATCCGATAGAAAAGACCTTATGGCAGCATTATTCGTGTGTCCGTCAGTCAGTCTGGGTGTGTGGTGTGTGGTTGTGTGGTGTGTGGTGTCAAACTTTTTGTAGGGCCTATACACTTTTGGTTAAAAATTGTTGTCTAGCATTTTAGTGCAAGGGAGGCTCACGTTCATACTTGGTAGCCTTATACATTGAGGCAGGGTTCTTATGTGGGGTCACGATGAGGTCAAAAGTCATTCAGGGGTCACTTAACGTCAATATCTTGTGCATGTTTTGTATACACTTTTTGTTAAATTTTTTTCTAGCTATTTTTTTTCCTTTAATAACACTTAGCAAAACAAATCAAAGTTTGAGACGAGCATTTTATGCAATTGTTTATTCAATGACAGTTACTGTATATTTGATAAAAAGTTTTGATCAACCCAATAATATCCAGGGTGAAATTTGCAGAAAATTTGAAAGTATCTCAGGACTCAGTGTTTGTACAGAGCAATTTTCTTTTTGTGGAGGAAAAATTACAGGTGTTTTGAAATGGAAAGTTGGGTGTTGGTGGATTGGCCAAAATATAGTCGTTGAACAATATAGGTACTGGTATGCATAAGGAATTTCTCATTAGGTTTCTTCCCACTTCTGACACAAAATGTACATTTGTAGCTGTGCTAAACTTGGTGATGTGTGCTGTGTGTGCATTTAACCTTTATACTCAGTAAAATAAGATCGACTTGTGTGTGTGTGCAGTCTTGCATGTTGTTGACAATAGTTGACCAAAGGTGTGAGACACACAGGTTGGTCATCTCCAGTGTTGCCAACACCACACTTTGCCCACCCATTTGGGGTACTTTGGAAAATTCAAAAAGTGCCCTCAAAGTTATGTTTTTGGCGGGTTCCATTTTTTTTGTGCCATAGTTATCAGTGTTAAGGTAAAATTGGGCTACTTTTTGCCCTCTAGTCAGTGGGTGCCGTGTGGCACGCTTAACCAAAATTTTTGTTGGCAACATAGTATAAGTTTGCGATGGTCTAGTTTCTAGTTTCTAAATATTAATCCTAACTCCCTACCTCCTTCTGCGGGGAAAATACCCAACTGGCAATAATCGACAGTTTTTTGTGCAGGCCTACAAAATCCCCAGGACCATGGGACCGCAGGTCCCAGAAAAAAATTGACAACTGCAGAAAATTTTCAAAAGTAAGGACAAATAAACAAAATAACACCCTAAATTTATACAAAAAGGTTCAAATACAGGCCCAGATTGCACCAGAGTGCATCAAAATACTGGTCCAGCTGTAAGGACTTTGTGCTAAATGTGCTTGTGATGTACACTTCACGCACATATTTGACAGAAAATTTTGCCCACTTCTTTTGAAGGTCCCAGGCAGACAGAAAATATTTTGTAGGCCTGTTTTTGTGTGTCACTTAATGCCCAACCATACTTGTTATTGCTGGTTGGACATGCCCTCTTGCACAAATTTTGGAAAAGATGTTAAATGTCTGACCAGCATGCATCGGCAGTGCATGTAGTAGTAAATCCAAAGTTTTAAAGTCCGGTTTTGTCCCCACAAACAAGTTCACCTCACACTCGCAGCAACCGCTCTTAATCCCTCCTTCCACTTCACCCTATTCAATGCATCCTCCATCCTTAACCCCACCCTCCTACTCCCCTCCTCAAACCATCCACCTCAAACTCAAATAGCAGGGGACTGTAGTGAAAGAGTGTGCGCTTCCGGATAAAATTGTGAATTTTTGCACACAAGTACTTTAGGCATTGATAATCCATAAAATTGATGGAAGCATTTGCCAACCCCCCTTAATGAACTCCAGCTTGGGTTTCAAGGTTATACAGGGGTCAAAATGTTAAAATGTTCTGATTGTGTTAAAAGGCACACCATGATGTTTGTCTAATTACAATGATTCCAAAAAGGGGTGACTTGCCATTTGGTCTAATCCCACTTGGTCTAATTGCCATTTGGCTAACTCCAATTGGTCTAATATCATTTAGTCTAATAACCATTTAGGCTAATAACCATTTAGTCTAATAGCCATGTAGTCTCATATTCATCTGTTCTAAATCTCTATCGTCTAATAGCCCATATCGGTCTATAACCGAATTGGTCTATTGCCAATTGGTCTAATATCCATTTGGTCTAATAATCCATTTGGTCTAATGTCAATCTGGTCCAAATGAGTATTGGACCAAATAGATATTGAACCAGGTGGACTTTAGACCAAATGGATATTAGACCAATTGGGTATTAGACCAAATGGATATTAGACTAAGATGGGATATTTAGCCCAAATGGTAATTAACCAATTGGGATATTAGAACAAATGGGTAGTAGACCAAATGGGTATTAGACCAAATGGATATTAGACCAAGATGGATATATACCAAATGGGAATTAGACCTTGACAAATGGTAGTATAACGGAAATGGGCATTGACTAATGGGCAATAGACCAAATGGCTATTCGACATTTTGGTTGTTAGAAAAATCTCTGATGTTGCTTTGGTTATTAGACAAATTGGTATTAGACGATATGGTTTAGACCATTGAAGTTAGACCAATGGCTAATTAGACCAAATGGTATTAGACCAATGGCAATAAACCCAAAAAGGTATAGTTTACATCTATCTATGGCTTATATTTTCGAAGTTATGGTGTAAAACTGTAAAATATCGAAAAGTCAATTTTTTTGTGTGTACATGGTCCAAAAGTTAAAAGTTGCTTTGATTCAGGTAATATATGGTGCAAATTGTTTCCATCCTAGCTAAATGGAATTGAAATCAGGAATAGATATGCTTAAGTTTGTTCACGTTATCCCAAAATAGGTCACAGTCAATAGAATCCAATAAACTCCAATATCGTCCTATAGCGTTGACTTTATTCGCCATTTTGGTTAATAACCAGGCACGTAATATAGTCAAAACGATTCCTATATTTCATTATACGAGCTGAACCAACAACTTGAATCACGTTTTACAAAAAATGCGCGAGCACTCTCTTAATTTTGACCCCTGTACACAAACCAAAATTGACTTGTGTTACACAACCATTTTTACAGTTTTTACCCCCTATCTCCAACTATAAGGCCATATGTATACAAACTTAACCCTCTTTTTGGAATCCTTTGTAACCAGACACATTTGGTGTGGCTTTTTCAACACCATCGAACATTTTAAATTGTTTACCTCCTGTGTAACCTTGACACCCAGCTGGGGCCATAAAAGGGGTGGTAAGTGCTCCATCAATTTTGTTGATTATCATGCATTAAAAGTACTTGTGTACCAAATTCACAGTTTTATCCAGATTTTTGCACACTCACATAAGATTTTTGCACTACAGTTCCCCCCCACTCAAAAGCCCGTCTTAAAACATGCCCTTTTATCCTTCCTCAGCACGTGCCCATACCAACATACACTTTCGCCTTCGCCAACAGGTCCATCGCCTCTTCCAAACTCACATCTGCATCAAGTCCTCATCTTCATCCTATCCCCCACACCACACTCGCTCCTCCTCATTGCTCTCGCTGTCCTCCTCAGAATTATTGTCCCACCGTCGCATCGGAGTTTCCTTATCGGTCCGATAATACGCTTTCTCGAATCTGAATCGGCATCGGTGAAATTTCCTTCATTTAACGATCTGACGAACCGTCATCCACATTATGACCAAGCTCTACTAAGGCGTCATTTTTAGGTTGGACAAACCTTTCAAACTCACCTACTTTCCTGCCTACTTTACGTATATACATGAATGACGAATGTAATCACTGAAATAACATCGCAATTATGCCACACACACAATGATTTCGAATGAAATGGGGAATACCCATATAATATTAGGGATCTAAGAAATGATCTAAAACTGCAAGAAATTTTACATTCACAAGCTGGTTATTACTAACCTTAGACCTTTAAGCTATCACTCCTCCGAGTAAATGTAAATGCATGTTTGCCCAAGATTAATGCATTATGGCAGTATCACTTGTTGAATCTCAAGCCTATACTCTATTACCCGGCGATGCCGTAACCATTCGTCATTTTGTATTTTTCCTTGACATTGGTAATTATCAATCAGTTTAACGATAAAAACCCACTTAATGATGTCTTATTGTCTGTCGTGAATGTTTCATCAATGTTCCAAAATGAACTTGACAGTGAAGAAGAACTACAATCTTAGCAAAAGTTGTTGGAACACTTTTATAGGCCTACGTCAAAATGCCCCCCTCTCCCCCCGGACAATGTTGAATCCTGAATTTTGTTCTCGCCACCCTACAAGAACCAACATTGATTGGTGGGAAGGGCAGGGTGGCATGGATAGAGAATGCTTCAAACCTCCCAACGCAAGTGGGACAGATGATTTCCTATATATCTTTTTAAGAGAAATGCGCAATAATCGGGGCAAAAAGCAGTCGTGTTTCCAACACATTTTGGCATAAGATTGTGTGTCTGCACAGTGAAAAAAAATCATCTAATTTTACATTTGTTTGTCCTCATAACTTCTTATTATGACAGCTATTACAACGAACTTTCAGGTGCACATAAAAAACATATTGGCTTCGTCATTGCATGGAAATGAAATCAGCGGTCAACTAGGGAGTGGTCAATAAAACTGTACTCGTAGCTGCTTTGGCTCAGTCCTCATATAGCAGGAAGCAGGGCTCTGAATTTAATGGTGTTACTACTAATTGAAACTAAAATATTAAAAGCATAATTAATACCTTGCCACGAGTTACAGGAAGCATTTTTAAAATTTACACGTGATTACTCAATATAAGCAATAAACACTCCAAGACATTCATGGCGCACCTCTGCATTTGGTATAATGAATTAGGCATGAATTATACAGTAGTGGAATTCATGCGGATAGATGTTGTGATGATGATGATGAGGATAATGATGATAATGACGACGACGACTACGACGATGACGTTGTGCTTTCCGCTGTACAAAGTGTCTAATTTTGTTTACCACTAATCTTTATTTCATAAGTGTAATATTTACAATCCATACCAATTTAGGAGACACTGTTAACTGGAAAAAATGAAAATTTTTAACATTTCATACGTTTCATATAGGGTTATGCGCTTTATAGGATACATAGGGATAAGCTTACACTTTTAAATGAAATACCGAATTCCAAATGGCAGCACTTGCTTTCGAACCGCGATCCCCTTATAAGCCGAGATATTTGCCTCTACCAATACGCTCTTTACATATCGATGATGATGAGACGACGACGAGCACGACGACGATGATGATATGATTAAGAAAGGCCTCTACCAACACGCCAAGCTATTGGGTCGGCTTCTACTACATTTTACCTGAAAACAGATTAACAACCCATTGTTATACGTGAGTGATCCTTTAATCAACCGATTCATAATTTCACCTTGTCCATGACATCGTAATCACGGTAAAAATATATTTTCAAGAATAAATTATCTCTGAAAGTGTCTTTAAATATCAAAATAAAACGCTACACCACGACAAACCATATGAAATAGATCATGACTCCGGTCGTCTCTATTGTATAATCATTGTGTATCAGCATCATCATTGATTTCGTGGTGGATTTGTTACCGTTGGTCGATCATTGATTTAAACATATTTTAGTTTGAACAAGATAGTATGTAAAGACGATTTTGGCTAGAGGTCAAAGATCTCGCCTGCGAGTGGTAGGGTCGCGGTTCGAAATTAAGTCCTTCCCTTTCGAATTCTTTTTTTTTCATTTGAAATTTAAAATTAAACCTATTTATCAAATGAAGCGCGTAACACTATATGAAGCGTATTTAACATGTTAAATCCGTTTTTTTTCTAGTCACGTACTTCTAAAATTATTTGTTGTAAATATTTACACTTTGAATATATTAAGTCTTTACTCACAAATAGGATACCCTGTTCCCGCTTAAGCACACTAGCATATTGAACACAATTGCTGTTATACCCATGAATGTAGCTTCAACGCATGAAAGTATGGCCATGCTGATTAACAAGTGACCATTCCCCTAAGTGGCAGGGAGGAAGTGTAACTTTGAATACTCAGATAAATATCCTTTTGTACCTATATTTGTGTCAACGTTTCGTTCAATCTATTTATCTAATTGAAATGACAGGCCAATTAGTTATCATGAATCATCTTTTCTACATGTCGACATACAATCTTAGCCACAAGTGTTGGAACACTTTTATCGGCCTACTTCAATGCCCCCCTCTCCCCCTGGACCATGTTGAATCCTGAAATTTTTGTTCGCGCCACCCTACAAGAACCCAACATTGATTGGTGGGGATAGGTACGGGGGTGCATTGATCGAGAAATGCTCCAAGCCTCCCCAACCAAGTTGACATGATTCCTATATATCTTTTTAGAGAAATTGCGGCAAATAAATCGGGGCGGGCAAAAAGGGCAAAAAGAGCAGGTCGTTGTGTTTTCCAAACATTTTGGGCTAAGAGTGTAGCTATGTCTTACTTCAGTCGCAGATAATTAAAAAAAAGGTTTAGTGATCTTATACGTTGTTGAGGAGTATGAAAGGTAGCGAGAAGATTCCGGGACTTCCCCCGGGAATTCCCCGAGTTTCTAATTTTAGACTACCACGTGCGTGGCAGTTAACCTGAGCGGGGTGGATCCATTCTAACCACAGACCAGAATTTGCCCGTTGCCGCGTACAAAACTTAATCTTGATAAAGTTACCGGGGTCAAAGCATTGCGGGCATAAGCGGTGGTGGCAAGGAAATCCCAATTTTAGACGGCGCCGTTGTTTAATATAATCACAAAATTTGAAAAATCCTAAACTTTGTTATATGTTATAAGCAATATTTTTCTTATTCCAAAACCGTCGGCATAAAACAACCCTGACCCACCATCCACATCACAGCGCTTAATTTTGTTTATGGTTTGTGTCTGTAGTCTATTTTGATTGCTTTGGGCTTGTGTGTTTAAAGAGGCTTGGCCGCCATCGTTCTGGAGGGGGCAATTGCAAATCCAGTGCGTAGGGTATATAAAAAGACCAAGATTCAACTTCTTGCGGATTTCCGGGTTTGGTTGGTTCTCCACGTTGGTACGGCGCTCGTTGTATTGAAATGTCCTCAAAATATATCGAGTGTCGGCCAAATGCCATCACAAAACATCGTCTTTGCTGCAGTTATTTGTCACGGAAGGACTAATTTCCTTTGAGTAAGTGAACAGAATCATGACATCAACTGATGAGAACAAAAATCGATTCATCTCTAACTTTGGAAACTAAGCATTGAGGTGCCTATCTTTAGTTCCGATGACTATTATTTACTACTTACTACACAAAAAAGTATATTTCAAAATCTCTTGAGTCGGCCTTCTTGTCTTAATTAGGATGCTTTTGGTGCTTGTTTCCAACATCCATGTCCTAAATGTCCTACATGTCAAAATTGAGGATTTTGTTTCAGAAAAAATGTTTATATTTTTCTCATGTACGTCCGTGTGAAATTTCAAGGCCCAGGAAAAAGTTTTCTTGATGTTACAAACAAAAACGTGGGTGACCACATTAATAATTAAAACACACTCACCACTGTTCTATGAGCCAATTTAGTCCACATTTTGGTTCTCTATTCAAATGGCTGAGACCAATTTAACTCAAAATTTATAATCAAATGCTTTTGGTTATGTGCGTCACGTGAAGGAGATAACATTGTATGAAAAATCGGACCATGATCGGGTCACCCACCTTTAAGCAGCTTCAAACTTTGTATTTGTCTGAAATTGCAAATCTAAAAAAACCCAACTATTTGGAAATAGGCTGCAAGTGCTATGCATGTAGGCCTATGGATTTACAGAATTATGGGCCATCAGCAGACTTTTAAGAGTCCATGGCAGGTTGTGCTTCACAAGCCACAGACCGGTACCATGGATTTTACACACTACGATGATTCAGTTCTGGTTTTCCTTCACATGTTCAGTCACTGATTTTAATGTAAAAAGAAGAGAGGAACACATAACAAAACTGAAGGCCACAAAGGTCAAAGGAACTGGCACCTATTAATAGAGTGAGTTTTTTGGCTAATCAGTGACCTGGGTAAGATTGGGTGAATCTAGTAATTGGATGCTTAACTGATAGATTTGTGTTGTGTAATCTCTTGCATAAAATGCATCCTGTTAGCTTAGGGATTGTGTTGTCGGGTGGGTTTGGGTGCATCTTTGATCACCAATTTTAAACTTGGCACTACTACCTTGGTCGATGGCTCCATTACAGGAGACAACATGAGTACCCTCTGAGTAAGTAACCCAATCAAAATAGTGCTTCTATGGTAAAAACCATATCACAGTTCTTACTCTGATTCGCATGATATTATCTTCAGATAAGTATTGCCTGCATGTCCACAACGGATGGAACTGATTTGACTCAATAATGTTAATCAGATGTTTTTGGTGAAATGCTTCCATTTTAGGGAGAAAGCAATGTGAGTCAAAAATCAAAATCTAATGGGTCACCACTGTTAACACCATAAATCGAGAGTTTAGTATCAGAAGAAAGTTAATATATTATCCCAGTGAAATGTCAGGCCTATGAAATGTTGCCTTTTGATGTTAAATGACAAAAAAAGTCCCCAATATGGAACTGAAGTACATACTATCTCTATATGAAGCCAATTGGTAACATTTTTTTTTTGCTTTCTCAATCCAAATGGCTGCTCCAATTGAACTCAAAATACAGTATGTAATCGGGTTGTTTTGGGCGATAAGCTTCCATGTGAGGGAGAACCAGTTTATGAACAAAATCGCTTACCATGCTCTGGTTACCCACATTAAATGGGCCAAATTCTTTTTAAGAGAAAAAAACGTTGTGGTACAATTATATTTTCACCCATACATATTGAGAGATCACATGTATGGCTTGTTAATGTGGATGAGAATTTGACATAAGCATTAGTATTGTGTTACTTTGGAAATCTAGTCACTTTTGTAACCTTGACACTCTTGGCACTCAAAACATGCAAAGAAAAGAAAATCAATACAAGTGATTCTATATTATATATGGCGCATTTCCCTGCATGGTACTCTGTACCTATATGACCTCAAAAGCCCATGCACAAGAAATAAATCTTTCTGATATGTCAAATTGTTCCTTGAATTAAATTTATTCTGGTTGTAGATAGATCTTTGATCTCTTTGGTATACACATAGAGGTATTATATAGAATGAGGGTGCACCTAGCCAGCCTTGTTTATTGAATGTTCGTTATAAGGGCAATTACCAAATGATGGGCAATATCGATCGCTGCAAATTGATTTTCCCCCTCCCGGGCTATCTAGCAAATTGTCCCACAATGCAACCACACCACTGCGATTTATAAACAAACATGGCGGTATACAAGGACAAGATTTTATTACGGCAGGTCAGGTAGGACTTTTCCCGCGAATTTTTTGCCGATTCTGATGATGATTTCCACCTTTAGGACTTTTAGTTATATCATGTCCATAAGCTTTAAATTTAAAAGCATACACATACATCTTGTCAGAGAAATGTGCTGTCCAAGCAAAAAACAAACAAAACCAATGCGAAAACTACTGCAGAAACTTTCTTCCGGTCATTTTTTTTTGCCTAAAAAATCTTGGCCAGCTTGGCCAGCGCTACAACTCAGTTCATTGCACTTCTTAACTCTTTCTACATCGTTTTAAAGTGTTAAAAGCCCCCGGTCTTGCCCTCAAATATAATTATGATCCGATGAAAATTGTCCATTTTGTCCACTTGCGGTAGATAGGGCTTGAAGATTTGTATGTATAATGTTAACGGAAAGTCACAACAAGAACGACGGGAAGGGTTTTGCGGCATACAATCACACCATTGGAAATATTGAAAAATTCCGCAAGAAATCGCTGCTGCCCTGGGAAGACCTGCATAAATCGTCTCTTTCCTACAAGACTTTTACTTTTCCTCCCCCTTATTTTCCGGCGTAGGTCACGCTGGGCCTTCTCTTCCTTTCTCCCATATTATGTTTGAAAGCTATGATCACTCGGCCGTGCAAGGTTCGCATAACACCACATGACATCAAGCCCCCTTCAAGAGCGTCTCAAGTTGACAGTTCATTCACTGGGACAATGCGTAAGACGGCTTTTAGACCACTTGAAACAGATAGATTTCTTTTTCTGGGAGCACCCTCCTTCTCTATAATACCTCTCATGGTATAAATGATAGGTTATATTGCACAAGGTTACATAACAGCTTTAGCCATTTATTTAAAAACGCATTATTGAACACTATTACACTATAATCCAAGCTTTGTGTGGAACTCAATGTTCTAATGAGTATAGGAATTTAGGAATGGGTATTGAGTATGTGAAGGAAATCTTTTTTGAGTTGTTTATCAAGTATGGGTAGTATTTTTATTGATCTAGGTATATGCTTTCTAACACAGAACGATTAAATGAATCATCTTGTTAGATTCAAAATCAACTTATATGAATTCTCACATGTTTGTCTTGTCAACTGATACATGTACATGCACGTTTGAGCCAGGAATTTGTTTCCCCCTCACTGTCATTTTACAGCAAGAATAGAGCCTGTTGCATTATACTTTTTAACCTTGACCGGACACTTTACTACCCCTTTTTTGATTTGATTTTTTGACCTACCTAATACCTACCTAAAAAGTACTACTTGTTTAATAAGATGGATGGATCATATATTCGTAAGAATATCTTTAAGATTGATAAAAAAAAAGGAAATCAAATTTTATGGTTTATAATGCATTCATACTTACACACGGGTCTAGAGTATTGTAATGCTGTATGGAAGTTTGTCTAGATCTAGCAAATTTTCTCACATTATTTGAGACCTACTTCTTGGAACCTTACAGTACCATTGTTCTTGAATCAACTTGATTGGAAGCCCCTTTCACATATGCATCGGTGTATCATTCATTTTGATATACAAAATTTTAAATTTAGAACTTCCTTTTCTTCCATTGTTTTCTTTATGTTTGTGTCATCTACATGTTCTGCAAGTAGAGCACCATGTGAATGACTTTGATAGTACAGTACCTGTATGCAGGGTGCAAAATACGGACCAGGGGGGGGGGGGAAGGCAGTTTTTAAAGGGAAAATAAAAAATTGCCTTCAAATTGCAAGAGCATGAAGGCAATTCAGCAAATTGGAAAAGGGCATCAAGGCAATTTGTCAACATGGGAAGGGCATCAAGGTATTTTTTTCAGCAAAAAATAAAGCTATATATTCCAGTACTACTGCTTTGAATAATATCCGACTTTTACGGAAACAAGGAAACCTGTTTTTTTTTTACTTTTTGTACGCCTTCAGCATAAATACAGAAGAGGGATGTACAAAAATTAAATATAGCAGTGCCCGTAGTGTGCATCAATTCCCAGGGCATTTGGGCTATTTAACTGCTTAGTCTGGATTAAAATCATTCAGGGATGTTATTTTAAAAACATGTTACATTTTCGGACGATATCATGACTGAATACAAAGTCGGGAAATGATTACAAACGACTTATGCTGCAAGAATTGCATTTTCGTGGAGGTGCAAAATGCGGCAGTCGTGGTCTTTGAAAACGGAAAAAGGCACGACTGCGATCGAATGAAAGGACACAACAGTGGCTGCTTTTCATTTTTGGTGTTTTTAGGGGCATCAGGGCAACAGCGCACCTGTATAGGGCACTGACGGCAATCGGTTATTTTGCGGCCTGCCTGTACAATGTATGTGTGTCTGTGTCTGTGTGTGCGTGTGTATGGTAAAAATGTTAACCCTAAAGAATAACCGATATGATCAGTATTTCTGAAATCGGGCCCAGGGGTCGCGCTAAGTTGCGTTTCTGCGTCCAGGACGCCTATATTTTATTTCGGATGCACAAAATAAAAAAATAGACGAGCTATTGCGTCCGTACGGACGCACAAAAATCGATGTTTACATATAACACAAACAGCGGTTTCATAAGATTCTGTTTGTAATTTGAGGATAATAAATCGGAAATAATGTAAGAACGTAACGCTAGCCAGTAATTTCGTCTCCCCACGATCATTTGGTAAATGGGATGAGTACGTGTAGAATGTAGCCATACTAGCACACAAAAATCCCTCTATGAGACTATTTTCACAATTTTCATACCCACCCTGCATACCCACAATACATTATAAAGTGAACTGATGACATGTGCTAATTGCAGATGCGCATGTGCATCTCCGGTTCGACGGCTTCTCGAATTCCCGAGCGTTTCTCTCCCGGTACATGAGTTCTACAATGTGACATCAAAAGCTCACTTAATACTGCATTGTGGGGAATTGCAAAACAGAATTTTTGACAAGATTTAAATGGCGGAGACTGAGGGTGAAATATATGTGAAACCACGGCGAACTAGGCGACACTGACAGTGATAATGCCATGGACAGTGGCGTAAAGGGCAGCGGAACTTGTATGAAGTCCAATCAGAAGAAATGGGGGGAAAGAATTTAGTACTATGAATTCGGCAGCCTCAATGGACGTGACGTGATGGTGGCTCCTCCCGGCTATACTACCGAATCCATACCGAGCTCTGGTTGTACTAGTATGACATAGACAAGTCGGCGATTTTCTGCAAGTATGATGATTCGCAACGGGGAACAAAAATTTCAGGAAGAGTACACTGACTGAGCATTTTACTTAATTTAACTTTGTTGAGCCAATAAAAAAAGAAGTTCACATTGAGAATGAATGAGAAGTGAAACATTGATTTGAATAATGTGGTCATTCTTTATTTTAGAAACATTACAGATAAATCATTCACATGTACATTTATTATCAGTTAAAGTTAAACATCAGCTGAGGTCACAAACAACCATTCTGTTCAATCACACAAGTGTTGTCTGTATTCTGTAAAAAATATCATTAAACTAGTTTATCTTATACTACTTTATGAGCAATTTCCAAATTAAGGACAGGTAGGTAAATCAGCCTGAAAAAATGAGGGTGGTACTAATTGAACACTGGAATGCAAATGCTGGGGCCCCATAGTGACAAAAAATATGTTATGCATGCGCGTATCCAATCCAAGTGTTTCAAAGTGGACCGCACCACTCGGACCCCCAAAAATCAGTACGGACCCCCCCAAATTTTTGAATTCAAGGTAGCTAAGGGGTCCCTGGAACCCCTTGTGTTCAACCTGCACTACCCCTGATCGGCCGATAAGACCGTATCGGTATATGGATTGGTATCGGCAAATTCTCATTTTTTACTGATTTTCTTTTCTATAAACCGATCAAATTAATATCAAGGGTCCCACTTGATGACCAGACGTGAAAATAAATCAAAACTGAACAATTTTTATTTTATTAACAGGAGTGTGTAGGTTGTTCCTAAGTTTATGATTTTCGCCATTTTTAGTGGGTTACCTAAATACTAAAATCGATCTGCTGCTACTTCCTGGGCAGCTTGTCTTGCTGTCGAAAAACAGCGATGAATAACAAAAAAAAAAAAAAACGAAAAAAAAAATCGGAATGAACTGAATTTTGAAATTTTAAAATCTTGTATTAGTGGGGGAACTGTAGTGCACCGTTATATGATGGTGCAAATCCGGATAAAATTGTGAATTTAGGTACACAAGTTCTTTATACACTGATAATTCAAAAAAATTGATGAATCACTTGGCACTTGCCACACCCCTTTCAAATGGCCCCCCAGCTGGATTAAATGTTACACACAAGGGTGAACTTTTAAAAATGTCCATTGTGATGAAAGCACACCCATGATGTTTGTTCGGTTACAAGGATTCCAAAGAGGTATATTTTAGGCTAACCTGTGACTTATAGTTTAGGATTATGGGGTAAATGGTAAAAAAGTCAATATTTTTTTTAAATAATATTTGAAAGGCACTTAAATGTTAAATGTAACATTTTGTAAAAATGTTATCAATTGTTGTGTTAAGCGCATAGAATGGAAATATTGAATAGTTTTGACTGTATTTACATCTGGTTATTAACCACAATGGCGAATAAAGTCAAATGCTATTGGCAGCTATTGGATTTCTATTGCCTGTAACCTATTTTGATAAATTATCACCGGTGCACACCAAGCATATAACAATAAGCAAACCTATTCCTTCTTTTAATTCCGTTAAAGCTAGGGAAAGAATTGCAACCACCTATTAACTGAAATCAAAAGCACTTTTAAACTTTGTGACCCATGTACAACACCAAATTGACTTTTCACCATTTTTTACAGTTTTTGAAAATTTAATTAAAACCCCAACTACACCCGGACTATAGCCATATATAGTGTAGAACTATACCTTTTTTGGAATCCTTTGACCAGCCAAACACCAGGGTTGCATTTTCACATATTCAGAACATTTTAAAATTTTTGAGACCCCCTGTATCACCTTGAAACCAAAGCTGAGGGCCATTAATGGGTGGTTGGCAATGCTGCCATCAATTTATGGATATCAATGCTTAAATACTTGTGTCAAAAATTTCACACAATTTTATCTGGAAGCGCCCACTCTTATACTACAGTCCCCTGCTACAATCGGTATACAGATATTAGGGTAAGCGTTTATACACTAGTAACCTGCCTTATTGCAAACTCGTACTAGTACCGTACCTCCGTTACCCATTGGTCCCTTACTTCATAACCACTGACCTAAGACTTTTTTTTATTACATACTTAAAATCAATGTACTTTTATAAATTTTTAAAGATAGTTAAACTCAATCAAAACAGTATAAGACCTTAACCTTTGCTGAATAAAATGTTGAACCTTTCAGAGCCTATTTGTTGTATACTCTCTTCATAGCAATTGGCATTTACAGACAGTCAACCAAAATTTGCTCCCCCTGGCTTGAAAAGCATAAGTGGGGATTATGCTATCAGTCCAAGCTCGGCGGTGTCTGCGTCGGCGGCGTCCACCACAATCTTGTGAAACGCGTAAACATGAGACCCATTAAGGGTTATGGTGATTAACTTGGGTGTTTGATCGGACTGCCATGCCCTTCATCTGATTAGATTATGGGCGTTGCATATTTAATTAGTTACCAACCTAATTTGGCATAATTAATGAGTTAATTTGGGTATTTTCCAACACAACCTTGTGAACGCGATAACTAGACCCATAGGTGAATGGTGAGTAAGTGTGGGTTGACGGACTGTGTCCATGCCCTTCATCTGATAGATTATGGGCGTGGCATATTCTAATTAGTACCTATTGGCATAATTTAAATGAGTTAATAATTGGGGTCTTTTTCCAAAAAGCTTGGAACCAACTACTCTGAAGATAATTCCCATTTTGATGATACTTGGTGGAGGGTGGGGAAATCATGTACTCTCGCGTTTATTAGGTTTGTGGCGCATGGTATGCTTATTAAATAGCTAATTTGCATAGTTATGGCTAAATTTGGTGTATTTTCACCCAAAAAATTGTGAAACACTACTTAAGATCCCTAAGTTGATTTTAATGAAACTTGATGAGGGTGGGGAATCATGTACTCCTCGCGCTGATTAGGTTTAAGGTGGGTTGTCCGGGTTAAGGGTGGTTGTCCGGCTTTAAGGGGGTTGTCCGCTTTAAGGGGGTTGTTGGGTTTTAAGGGGCATTGTTGGGGTTTAAGGTGTGTTGGTCTGGGTTTAAAGGGGTTTGTCCGTGTTTAAGGGGTTTGTCTTGACTTAGAATTGTTTTGGGTTGAAGGTTGGTTGTCCGGTTTAAAGGGGGTTTCCGGGTTTAAGGGGGGGTTGTCTGGGGCTTAAGGGGCTTGTTGTGTTGAAAGGGTTTTTCCCGGTTTAATGGGGTGTCCCGGGTTTAAGGGGGTGGTCCCATCTGTAAGGGGGTTTTGTTTGGGTTTGAATGGGATTGTGGGGTAAGGTGGTGTGGTCATGGTTTAAAAGGGGGTTGTCTGGGTAAAGGGGGGTTGTCTGGGGTTTAAGGGGGGTTGTCTGACCTTAAGGGGGATTGTTGTGGGTTTAAGGTGGGTTGTCTGGTTTAAAGGGTGTCCGGTTTAGGGGGGTGTCCTGGGCGTTTAAGGGGGGCTGTTGTGTTTGAAGGTGGGTTCCGAGTTTAAGGGGGTTTGCCAGGTTTAAGGGGGGTTTGTCCAGGTTTAAGGGGGGTTGTCTGGTTTAAGGGGTTGGTCCACTTAAGGGGTTGTTGGGGTTTAAGTTGAAGGGGGATTGTTGGGGTTTCAGGTGGGTGGTCCTGGGTTTAAAGAATAAAAAAAAAATAAAAAAAAGGGTGGTTGTTCGGGGTTTAAGGGGGTTGTCTGGGGCTTAAGGGGGATTGTTGGGGTTAGGGGGTTGTCCGTGTTTAAAGGGGTTGTCCCGGGTTTAATGGTTGGTTGTCTGGGTAATGAGGCTTGTTGTGGTTTAAGTTAAGTGGTTTGCACATTTTTAAGAAGGGGGGTTTGCCCAGTTTTTAGGGTTTTGGGGTTTAAGGGGAAGTTTTGGGGTTTAAGAAAGGGGGGTATTTGCGCTGATTATTTAAAAATTTGTAAACCGCTTCTCCCACCAGGGGATTTAGCGGTTCGAAAACCGCTACGTGGTATTTTTTAACTCCTTTTCACCACACAACCAATTTTGAGCTATACTAAATGTTCTTTGGACCCTTAATTTTTTAAAATTTATTACCCCTGGAGAAACTTTAAACCAAAATAACCAACCTTTTACCCCCTCCTGTGGAAATTTGCAACATTTTCCAGATGGACATGTGGGCTAAACCTTCTAACTTCCTTTGCAGTCAAATCAATCGTCAACTTGTTGCCAAGACTAGTCACTGAATTTGAGATTTTGATTAAGCTAATCAAGATTTTTGGCCAATATTTTATACAAATGGCATTTCTTTTTACTAAGGTGTGTTAAAGTATTGACATTTGCTATATGACATTTTTGTTTTACTTCGATCCCTTATGCTATATATCTTTAATTTAACACCAGGTGGTGTGTTCATAGTTACATTTTTTATTAAAAAAATCATTTGGTTTTTTTTAATTTTACTACAAAGGTCCTATATATAGTCTTTAGAATTGCATTTTATTTATGCAACATGTTACAAATTTCAAAATAAATTGATGTTTCAAATTGGTGTTTAAAAATATGCATTGTTATCATTTACCCACTTTGTATTTTTGGACAAAATAATGCATGACTTATGCTTTACATTTGAGATACTCCACTTTTAAAACAAATATTTTTTTTTTTTTTAATAAGTCCATTAAAGCGGTGGGCAATCGCTGTATAAAACGTCGAAGTTCCAGTTTTGCTTTTAATTTAATTTGAGATATTTCATCAAGATCACAGCTCGTTACCTTTGTTATTATATTACGCTGTCCACCAGGAAACAACGTCACACATTCCACTTTGCTTCACCGAGGTCGGCAGCCTGGCCAAGTGCAGCAATCCATCAATTCAATCACCACTTAGATTGTAATATTCCCCTAAATAAGCTACCAGCGACCCGAATATCGCTTGGGTCAACGAGGCAAGCGAGTTAAATTGCCTTGCCCCTTGCCCAAGAACACAACACATTTGCCGCAGCGGGGCTCGAACCCACAACCTTCAGATCATGAGTCGGCCGTCATATCCACTGTACCACGTGCCCTAGAATAAGAATACCAAAAATGAATTTGGGAGGGGTGAAAACATATAAATAACCATTTCCATTGTGCTTCATTGGTATTACTTAAAGCTGATATGACTTTTTATTTGACCAATTTTGGCAGCCATCATGGCGGCCATCTTGGATATCTTGAGAGCATCAGGATTATTTCACTGTTAACATCCCAAAAGTGTTTTGGGACCCTAAAAGGCACCTAAGTTGGTGTGGGTAAGTTGTGTGGGGTGTACCATACATACGCAACTAAAAGGTGGAGAAAATACAGGTTGTATTTAAACTATGGCCACAAGGAAGAACTTCTTTGTGTTGAAGTGGACCCCATTTTTAAATAAAGTTGAATGGAAGAAGGAAAGAATGAATGGAAGTAAGAAAGGAGCAATTAATTATTTTTAATGAACTAAAATTTCTCAAAGTGTGGTATACAGCCTGTCTAAAAAAGTGTCAGAAAAAAATGGTTAAATATGAAATTTTAAAATAAGTCATTCTTACTTGGCATAATATTAAAGAACAAAGACCAGACTTTCCAGTAGTGTTTGTTTCATCTTGCTTTTGTCAATCCAGAGATATAATCAATTTAGTTCGATACCCCAAAATTGATTTTTTGCCACTTTTTATGCATGGGCAAAGTTGTTTCGTGCAGTTATGCCATGCTGTCTTGAAGCTCACAAAACATTGCAAGTTTACAACTTGACAAAAGAAACAAAACGCAGATTTAAGTACACAAAGGAAGTCTATTTTTCTTGACACATGCTTTATAGTAGGATTTTTTTATTCCTGTCAGTTCATTAAAAGTTTTTGGGGCATGTCAATGATTCCATTCGTTCTGAGAGGTTGCATGCTGTACCCAATCAATACAATAGAAATTCAATGTCAAGATACCGAATCAGATTATTAAAGGCCATAATTAAAGAATTTCCCTTTTCTCACAAAGAAAATATTACAAGGCAAATGCACTGAATAAATTCCCAACACCAAACTTGAACAAACTTTGAAGCATTCATCATAAAAAATGATACTCATCAAAGTTATTTTACGTCACTAAGGATTATTAGAAAATCTGATACGTTTACATTTATTCGTCTTGTTCCAGAAATAATATTTGACAGCTTGGTTCAATCATTTATCAAAGTACTTTTGGTGCTAAGGAGTTTTGGTCAGTCATAACAGAGTACATTATTTATGTGGCCTAATCCTCTTTATCCAGCCTTGATGTTCATGACACTTTATCCGTTCTTTGATTGACACCAAATAAGGAATCGAACAGACTTTTATGGCAATCTATTCAATTGAATCTGGTATGAATCCTTTATATATTCGATAAAAAGTTTTGTGTACAATGGGTTAAAGCATCTTATTCTGTTTAACAAAGTTGAACATTTCAGATATTAATATGGCTTTTTAGTTTTGATCTCAACACATCCCCTCCAAATAAGTAAAAATCTGACTATTCAGAGATGTACCTTTTCCCGAAATTTCCGGAATCTATAGCCATAAATAAAAAAATCCAGAAATGTAAAAAAAAATATTTAATTTTATTTATTTTTTTCAATTTCTGAAATCAAAGTGTTTAGGTAAAACTGCATCAAAAAACCCATGTTTTAAGTACCAATTTATTTTAGAGAAGGGGTCTTGTATCCTAAAATCACATAAGAAAATACGTTCCCCGGAGCTTCTAACACAATAGTAGTGCACAGTTATTACAATTTTATTATTAATATGGAACTTTGACCAGGATAGGCAAGAAATAGCATCTGCCAACTCACTAGTTTTTATTATTGGTAATCAGCGAAAATAAGTGTGTTTGTGCCCATTCTAAAGAATTAACCAGGAACAGTCCAGAGGCCTTGGTTTGAAACTTGCACTGGTGTGATGTCATTATGTCAATTTTTGCATTCTGGGAATGTGTAATCGATGGATAGCCAGGAAATAAGTAGTTCTAGTATTTCTCACATTCTTTATCAACAGTCAGAGGGTGTTTTGAATCAATCCCACAATGCATTGCATTGTGCCTATACTGTGCTGTACTAAACTCATGTCAGTACTTAAGGATAAAAAGTGTTCCAAAAGTTCAAGAACCACAAGATATTTCATGATCATGCATAAAATTCCCTAAGTACTAGCACCTTGTAGGCTAAAGTGAGTGTAAAAGTCAGGGTTTTTATGTGTTAAGAATAGAATTTTTGTGGGATCACATGACCTTGTTGAGGTGAAATTTTCCAAACTGGTGCATTGTGGGATTGACTCAATACACCCTCTGATCAACAATTAAACTAAGTACAGTACATGTAAGTACTCCAACCTCTTCAGGTACTTCTATGAAATTCAGAATTGATTTTGTTGTATTATTTTGTGTAACTTTTGTCTCTATTGTATTCCAAAAACAGAACTTAAAAGATGTGCTAGCTGAGAAAATTCCCAAGGAACAAGAAGACATCAAGACGTTCCGGAAGAGCTATGGTTCCAAAGTCATCGGAGAAATTCAAGTTGATATGGTAAGGCTTTTGGTTTGAGATCTATATCATAATGATCTTCAAGATCTTCATGTATCTGTACCAAGTAGGGCGGTCTACAGTTGGCGGTGCAATTCTCGTGCAATTTTGCACACCACGCCACATGTTTGTGCATAGCTGCGTCCAGTGGTTTGGTGTAACTCTTTGACCACCTTACACACGGCATTGCAATGTACACGGTTCCTCCTCCAAGTTAAAGGGGGTGATCCGATAAGTATATAAAGTTTTCATCTTCTCACCCCACAACCCTATCTGTAACTTTTATTGTGCCCAATATTTCAGCCCAGTTTGATATGAGAGCTAAAATGTGAATTTGAAATCCCGTGGAGTAAACTTATTATTGGTTTTTTTTTTTCAAACCAAAATGGGGGCAAGATTTTCACCCAAAACTTCCAAATCAAACACCCCTTTTAGCTGTAAGATTTCACAGGGTAAATGAGAAAAATTTAGCTTCTTCAAACCAAGTTTACCAACCTTTGACCACTTTCATTAAAAATCTGCGGTTCTGCAGACTAGGCTATTAGCGATCGGACCGCGGTCCCTTGAAAGGGGCATTTCGTGATCCACAGCCTCTTCCCCCCGATTACCTACAAATGTTGAGATTTTTTTATACCATCTGAACCGTTAGCCTTAGTAATCCATGTGTGCCCAACTACGTGCAAATTCGGTCGCTCTGTAAAGAAATTCGCAATTTTGTATTTCACAGAGCCTTGGGCATGGGAAACAAGCAATTGCTCATAACATAAAACGCAAGATCGGGACCACCTCAAATGGTGAGCATAAGCTTTTTCCCTCAAAGGATATCTAGTGATCAATGATAAACCGAAGGTGCTAAAATCACGAAATTCACCATTAAGTGTTATGCTGGATTTGTCTGTGGTTGATCTCTGTATAAAAATGGATTCAGGCGCATGCACCTACTGTTTCATTCTAAAACAAAAAAAGAAATCAAGCAAAGAATACAGCTTTTGACAAAAATGAGTTTAATTTTGCAGTATATTGTGAACTTATTTTGGTGTGAAACTTATGGTTAGTGGTGTATATTGTTGATTGTTCCCTTATGCACACACATCGCTACATGTATATTCAGGCAAAGAAATAGCCTACCAATCTCGATTTTCAAGTTGGAGTTTTCCAAGTATTTTGTGTATGACGACCCCAATAATTATCCTGTTTTTCGATGTCAGTATTGAGGGTGACGTCACTGCGCGGCATTAGGTTTTTGCCCTCCTAAAACCACATCTGATCTTTCAATTGCAGAATTTACGCACACGAAGAAAGGTAGCACAAATTGAAATGCTAAAGCTAATGCAGAGTTGCGTTATTACGTCACCTCAAACCTGAAGGACTGAAACACAAAAGTAAAGGATAGCTTCCAGTTTATAATAGCAGGTCATCACAAGACCCAATACTTAAAAGCTATTTTGCCTTTTACCTAAGACTAATCACTAACAAGCATTTGTGAATGTATGCAAGTGTATAAGGAAACTCGTGGAACATAATGGACCCTGATGGCATCCAAGCTAAAAAGTGGGATTAAAATGGAATAACATTTGCATTTTCATCTTGGTTTTGAGGGATTGCGACCAACTTTGGATTGGACCAAAGTCATGATGTAATTGGCTATTTGCTACCATATATTTTCAACCTATTTTGCTATCTTAGCCTAGGGTCTGGGAGAATCCGCGTCATGGGAAAAGCATTGTTAGGCACATATTTTGCCTTTGTTTTTCTCTTTTTGGTCCGCGTGAAATTCCCGTATTTGCGCAGAAAACAGTGGATTTATTATGGTTTGGACTGGTATGAGATGAGATTGAAAATCCGCATATTAATCATTCTGAATGCATCCATGCATTCAATTGGTTTGACATGTGTATCCGATGTTGAATAAAATGCACAACGAATAGGGGAAAAATCCATGATTTGCTCAGCTGGTCCATTCCCTGTGTCACTGGTCAAGATGCCCGGATCAAAAATTGAGCTGAGTTGACTGATTTATTCACCGCGGGTGCACACCACCACTGCACTGAGCATGGCCCAGCTCCGGGAAATTCCCAAAGACAGTAAACTAACAGTTTAGAACTATACTGATCTTTTTTTGACTTCACAGCTCATGACCACACTTAATTTATCACCCACGTGTACTTTCTGATCGCAAATTTGCAGTACAATTCATAAGTAAATAAAAAAAAAATAGCAAAATAATTTATTGTTTTGTATAAAATTTCGCTACCATAGCCACGTGGCCATCCAGGGGCAGCGGTCGCCCATATCGCAAAGCTAAGGTTCCGTACGATCTTTGCATGCTAAAATGACATTTTTGCAATTAAACCACACGGTGATTCAGATTTCAAATCTAGCTTTGTCATTTTTAAAATTATTTTAAAAAAGGATTTTATTCACCATTGTTTATTCTTGTTTACTTGCAATTAACATGAATGGGGGTGAGGTTGTTGCTTACTTACTGTAAATTCTCAATCGGGAGCGAACACAAAAACGCTAAAAAATTGCCTAGACAGTGTCACTATGCTATTTGGATTCTTAATAATAATATGCATCGTTTTAAAGGGTCGCCCGGGGTTATAGGCATTGATTTTTTCCGTATTTTTATGGACATGATCGATAGATGGATTTATTACACTTCTGTAAAATGGATATGGTTGTTTACCTGGTTGTAATACACAGTTTTGGTACATTTTCAGCGCGGATTTGGCGCAGAAAATAGTGATTTTTCGGTGCGCGTAAAACGCGGAATTGCCAAAAATCGACGAGGGAAATCGGAGTTTCTAAACACGGATTCTCCCTGACCCTCCTTATACCGACAATTTCCCTGTTGATATTGTATTACCTTCAAGAAGAAACCAAAATTTGAAATAAATTCACCAAACACTTCTTGGTAAAACTTTGTACCCAGTATCGTATTCCTTTCTCCGTAAGGTGAAATTATGAAAATTCATTGTTTCCACTTCTTTTCAACAGTTATATGGTGGTATGAGAGGCATGAAAGGTCTAGTCACAGAAACCTCAGTATTAGATCCAGAGGAGGGAATTCGTTTCCGTGGTTACAGCCTCCCAGAATGCCAGAAATTGCTTCCTCATGCACCGGGTGGAGAAGAGCCACTTCCTGAGAGTGTATTCTGGCTGCTAGTGACGGGGGAAATACCACAGATGCACAGTATGGACACCATGAGGAGATTTCCAGAAAGAAGCGCCCCCAATTTTTTTCGAACCCATTTTTTTTTGCATATTTGAATGCTCTTTCAATGGTATTAGACAACTGAAGTGAAATAAGCCAAATACGTTGTCTTATGTAATAAGATGATGATTTAGTACTTCTGTCGTGCACGAGAAAGTCAAAGCACAGTGTTCTATGGGGACAATTACGATAGCCAGGCAAGTTCAAAACAAGGGTTTGCGGTTTTCTTTAGTGTTGTTTGTCCAATAAACCGATGTGTGTGAAAAAATTCTGGGTAGGTGGTTCTACATCATAAGTGGCAAGTTGAGGAGAAATTAGTGATCCTTAAAAAAATCTCCACCTGTCACTTTAAATCCTTGTACTGGCATAATGCTTTGAAACTATGATGGTTTTCCCACAAGCTTGGACTTGTCAGAGGGTGTTTGGTTTTGGGTTTTGAACTAATCCAATAATGCATTACAATGTGCCCTTACTGTACTCGGTCCTTGTACAAACAAATGGTAGACTTAGGGATAAAAAGTGTTCCAAAAGTTAAGAACCACAAGACATTCATGATCATGCTGAAAATTCCCCAAGTACTAATGCTTTGTGGGCTAAAAATGAGCGTTAAAAGTTACAGATTTTTTATGTGTTAAGAATAGGACTTTTGTGGGATCACATGGCCCTATTAAGGTGAAATTTCCTAAAACTGGTGCATTGTGGAATTGACTCAATACACCCTCTGGACTTTGGTAGAAGGGATAAACTCTTGAGAACTCTTGAGGACTTCCCAAGCTACTGAGAACTCTTGAGGACTTCCCAATAGCTTGAGAACTCTTGAGGACTTCCTGAACTCTTGAGGACTTCCCAAGCTACTGAGAACTCTTGAGGACTTCCCAAGCTACTGAGAACTCTTGAGGACTTCCCAAGCTACTGAGAACTCTTGAGGACTTCCTAAGCTATTGAGAACTCTTGAGGACTTCCCAAGCTACTGAGAACTCTTGAGGACTTCCTAGCTACTGAGAACTCTTGAGGACTTCCCAATATCTTGAGAACTCTTGAGGACTTCCTAAGCTATTGAGAACTCTTGAGGAACTTCCCAATATCTTGAGAACTCTTGAGGACTTCCAAACTATTGAGAACTCTTGAGGACTTCCCAAGCTATTGAGAACTCTTGAGGACTTCCCAAACTATTGAGAACTCTTGAGGACTTGCCAGTAAGAAATTCTTCACAAACCTATGTGGCTTAATTCTTATTAAGTATACTTGTATGTAAATTACAATGTTTGTCATAATCCCTTGAACATGACATACGCGCGCATTGTATTGACGGGAAAGCGGGCGTACATAGTTACATGTCCAAGGGATTTTGACAATACTGTGAAATGTTTTGACTTCTGCTTAGGATTTAGCTAATATAAGGCATGACGATATCGGTCTGTAACTTTCCTCTAACATGTAGCACTCAACTCTAATTTAAACAACCCCAAGGTGATCTTGATCAGTACATCAAGCTTTCAGAGCAATTTTGTACACACCAATTGAAAAATTACAACAAATCCAGTCAAAGCTAGTTGAGTTATGGTAGTGTTGTACTTAACTTGGTAAGTCGGTCTTGCCACCTTTTGAACATTCCTAGCACGCTGGATGTACTATCATACGTGTTATGAGAATAGGCATGTGCAAAGGATGTCGTCGGCTGATGTCGGCTGGTAGCACTAAGAGTCAATATACCATCCACCAAGGACACAGTTTCAGTGGGTTGTACTTAAACATACACTGACATGAACTTACCTTGTGTGGATCTAGTTCAGACTTCATATAAGAGACTGGCCAACGCCCCAAGACGGAGCCAACGTCAGGAAATGGTGAACTGCTAATGTGGTCGAATTTAATCTTGTAGAGCTTCCTTAGATGCTTTGAAATGGAAAGTATAATGCGCTTGAAGTTGGTCATGATCTATATGGTAGTTATGTTTTGTGTGGTAAACAGTCCAGTCCCGAATGGTTTTGGGTACGAAGGATGTTTGTAGCAGTCTTTATTTTGTTGAATGGTTAATAAGAAGGCCGGATGATGATGCCAGTGATTGACGCAGTACTGGCGGTCGAGGTTTCCGGATGGGCAAGGGATATGTGACCAAGTCCTTGCTTTTGAAAAATGCATAAACGTCTGCATTTTCCTTTTTTCCCCCCTTGTGGTTAGTGTGTCGAGATTCAAATCTTTCACCATCTGAGTGGCACTTCCTGGCGTTTTAGTCGTATAATCGCTCAAGATGAAACATGCTGCTGTTTTTTGCACTGCTTCAAGCTGTCGGTGTTCTTTTTGGTAGTGGTCCCAGACGGTAAGGAGTACTCGATCAATGTTTCGGACAAGTGATCTGTATGGCCGTAAGGTTTGTTGATTTTATTTGCATGAGTAAGTCGTTTCTTCTTAATGAAACCTAAAGATCTATTAGCTTCATGCAATCTCCTGTATGTTTCTGTTTCCAGTTGACGCTTTCTTGATATCCGGTGATACGCCCAGATAAGTGTGATTTTCTACTGTGGACAGTTCGTCACCCCCGAAGGTTATGTACAATGGCTTCGGAGACCTGCGTGTGTTATTCTCATAACAAGCCATTTTTTGGAATTAAATTTCATTTTCCACCTTTCTCTCCCAACCTGACCAAGTGTGGTTTAAATCTTCTTGTAATTGGTCTGAGTCTAGGTTATTTTTGATTCACGGTAATGATGCAGTTGTCTGCAGAATTGGTCGTACCGACGATTGAATGTTGTTAGTAGGTCGTTTATATAAGACCAGGAACGCAGCGGTCCAAGCACCGTGACCCTTAGGGACGCCAGAAAATAACTTCAGGACCAGGCCGATTCCTCACCGCTGACGACAACTCTCTGGGTACGATTCCTGAGAAAGCTGCTGATCCCAGGCAGTGTTTGAGTTCTGTATACCATAATTACAGAGTTTTGATATAAGTCTGTTGAGGAGGGACGACACAAAGGCTTTGTAGAAATCCATATGACCATGTCTACCTGGGAACTTACTGTCGAAGAACTTGCGGTCTTGTACTGTAGAATGAGTTGTGTTTTCACAAGAGTGCCTTTGACGAAAACCATGTTGTTTAGTCTGTGAGGATTGTGTGTTTATTCAATGTTTCATGATATTAAATTCTGATGTGTTCGAGAATTTGCTTGCAAATGGGGTTTAAACTGCAGTGCGATGAGTTGGATGCCAAAGTTCTATCGCCTTTTTTGAAAAGGGGGAATGTTGCACGTAACCAAGACATAGGAACCTCTCCCCTGTCGATAGATCTGAAAAATAAGAGACAGAACGGGGCAAGTTCTTCAGCTGCCAATTTCAGAATTCTAGCAGGGATCTCATCCGGACCAGATGATTTGTTTGGGTCAAGATTATTAATAGTTTGAGAACACCATCACCAGAATAATTATATACATGCACGGTGGAGTATCATATATCATACCTAAAAACCAGGTTTTTATGTATATATCATATATCAATACCTAAAACCATCGGGCTATTTTCTTAATACACTGGTGAATGGAAGGACGGAAGCTGTGCCAAGGAATTGAGATTTTACTAGCTCATAGTGAGAGTATGATCCTACCAAAGATATTCCATGCAAATAAAATGCTGTCCCTCAACTGAATTAAGTTAAGCCTTAAACTTATCCATTATTATACAGTACATTGGCATCTTTCTTGTAACAATACTTTCCGATACTGTGCCCTTTATTGTTGAATTTTTTATTTTTATTTTGGTCTTATTAGCCTTTGTATATCATTCAGTGTTCATAACATGAATATGGTGAACACCAGGGGTTGCACCCTACTCCTTTATCAACCTTGCTGCGATGAACATATGCAGGCGTGATTCTCCATGTATATGGTACCGACGACTTAACGTCCCCTCCGAAGGATGGGTAAATTCTATGTGGTTCGTTTGCCCATCCAATGAACCACAGGGAGAGCGAATTCCAGTTTTTTAATTGATAATTTCCTAGCAATCAAATCCAAACTTTAGTACCTAATTAAATCCCCGCAGTGGCCCCACCGGGGCTCGAACCGGGTACCTCAGCACCAAAGGTGAATACCCTAACGAGTGGGCCATGCTCTCCTGTTACTAAAATTTTGTTTTCACGCATCCCTGTCCATCCTTTCTGTGTTCTTGCTGTAGAAAATGCCAAATCAGAGATTTAACTTTCCCGGAATTTCCCGGATTTTTGCCATAAATAAAAAAAATTACTGAAATGTAAAAAACAACAAAAAACTTTTTTTTTAATTTTTATTTTTTTTTTCAATTTCTGAGATCAAAATGTTCATGATAAAGGTATAACTGCATAAAAAACACAAATTTAAGTACCAATTTATTTTGTAGAAGGGGTCTTGTACCCCAAATCACGTAAGAGAATAAGTTCCCCGGAGCTTCACCGGATGCTACGCTAAAATTTGGCCTTCACGTCGGTTCAAATTTTGGATTTTCAGGAAATGGGACTGCTCCTCTGTTACATCTCTGAAATATTTAAACAACTAAAACTAACACTTTTTCAACCTGCTTTGTGGAACTCGTACCTGTATATTTTTCTCACCCTCAATGTTTCAAATCAGTCTTACGTATTTGTTATATTCTCAACAGGCTAAAGCAATATCAAAAGAGTGGGCCGAGCGAGGCGCCATCCCATCACACGTCGTACAGATGCTGAACAATTTCCCCAATCACCTTCACCCCATGTCACAATTCAGTGCTGCAATCTGTGCCATGCAGAGCGACAGCAGGTTGCCAAGGCATATGCGAGGGAGTGCACAAGTCAACAGATTGGGAGTGGTAAAGATTTTTGAGGGGGATTTTTATTTGCTGAGATTACACTGAGGGAGTTAGAGGGGCAGTCTTGATCCATAGCCTGTCCCCCGACTTGCCCAGAGGTAGTAAATAAAGCGCACCAGGTTGTACTTAGTTTGGTCTTATACAGGGCATAGAAAAGGGCCAAAAATCTGAAAGTGGCAGAACAGAATTGAAACGGACTGTTAAAGCTGCCGGTCACAGTGTTGAAAGTCTAATATGATGAAAAAACCGGAATAACACAAAACATATAACGGCGACACACTTTTGACGACTAATTTGGAGTTATTCTGCACTAACTGCATCCTTTGTAAATTTGATAAATTTCATTGGGGCAAATACTATTTTCATAACAATAAAGTTTTACACATCTTTCTAGGGGAATAGGCATATAGAGGGCGATATTTATAACATACAAAATTATGACCTTTGTGGGCTATATGGCAAGATTCCGCAATGGATTTTTCTGGATTTTGCAGAGTAATAGCTATTGCATGTCCTACTTATACATTTGTCAAAATGTGTCGCCATTGCTTCCAAATTGCGCTAAAATTAGAGACAGAGACATTTTCATGGGGTCAAACAGCTGTGAAGGGCATGTTGAGATCAAAAATAAGGTTGTTATACTGTCTTCTTATTTATGGCTATCAATTGTGGGCAGTACCCAAGATAGGCTGTTTAGAGGGCATTCTTTGGAAATGTGTAAAAATTCCTTCTTGTGCCACAATCAAATGCGTATAATACAAAAATCAGAAGAACCAGTGACCCAAGCGGGGGGGGGGGGGTGGTTTAGGGAATGCCAAACTAACAGCAACAGCAAATTTCAAAAACGCATCAACTCCGGGGTGCTAGTCTTTCAAAGACTACCGTAGGAGGGCGCTCTACGCAATCGAAAGGTTGACTAAAGGACTAGGCCTGGTACGTGAATATTTAAATCTTAAAGAAACCGTTATTGGAATACACTATTTTGCAGCGAGGTTAATCCACAGATCGAGGATTGTGACATAATAATTTTTCCTAAATTATGAGATTACTAAGATCTTTGAACGAAGGTTTAAGAGTTGATTGTTTAATGTCCACTGAGCCAGAGCCTGCCAGAATAAATTGCATGTAAAAGTTCCACAAATTACCGTTTGGAACTCCCAGATGCCCAAATCGAGCAGGGCCGTGTCATACCCCACCTGGACCCAAGACCCATAGAGGTTAGTCTCATTCCCAGTATTTGATGGTGTGGTACCAGTGGGCCAGGTATACTGCGAATGCTCGCCCAACAAGTCTGGAGGAGTTCGGTTCGAGCTCGTCGCTGATGATGGAAAAGTTTTTTGGAAAAATCTATTTATAAAATTTCCTTTGTGGGCCACAAATCAATTGCTATAATCAACCAAATGTGCTAAGAAGAACCACTGATCCAAGGCCCTACAGGGTATACACAAATTTGGGTCAAAGGTCAATGGACTGATTAAAGGGGGATTCTTTGAAAATCTTTAAATTCTTGCCACAAATCAATTGGTACAATCACCAGACTTGGTCAGAAGAACTGCTGCCCCAAGGTCCATATGGTGTGTACACAGATTTGGGTCAATTGCTACAATTACTAGACTTGGTCATCAGAACTACTGATCCCAAGGTCTTTATTGGGTGTACACAGAATGGGGTCAAAGGTTGCATGGGTCATTTAAAGGGCATTTGTCAATAACTAAGGTCAGTGTTCTGTGAACAGTTTTAGCTGTTTTTCTTTCTCTCTCCCTCTCTCTGATCAACTCTCCTTGGTTTCTCTGCAGTATACTTATGAAGATTCAATGGACCTGATCGCTAAGCTGCCCACAGTAGCTTCAATCATCTATCGCAATCTCTACCGAGGGGGCTCCAACGTTTGTCCCATCAACGAGGACTTGGATTGGTCGGCTAACTTCACAGCTATGCTTGGCTATGAGGATGATATGTTCACAGAGCTAATTAGGCTCTATCTCACCTTACATAGGTAAGAAAACCTCCTCTCTGTATTGCCGTCCTGCAGCTCCCTGTCTCTGTACTCTGTCTTTCTGCCCTGTGTGTCCTCTTTCACCATCTTCTGTTTGACTGTTTTGCTTGTCTGTCTTGTTTTCAAGTTTCTCTTTCCACCTCTCTCCATGCTTTAGTGTATGCCATAATTTTACATCTTTTTCTGTTTACGTATCTTTTTTCAGTCAACTTTTTTTGGCATTAGCTGCAATTTATTTTTCATTGCTTAGAAGAAGAGAATAGAATCATTTGTAGACAAATCTTTTGATACTGCTAGAGATTGGAAAGACATTTTGTACAGATTGGGTTGCACTTCTACATATGTCTGGTGCTTTAGAGTTCATTAAAAAATGGACTGCATGGTAGGTGATTAACTTTTAAACTGGCAGTACTTGTTCAAATTTTACTGAAAACACCTTAACTTACAAAATTGGGTTGATCAGTTTTCCCCTTCAAAGAGAGTTGGTCAGGGTATTATTAACAAGTTTTTTATACCTATAAAGCAAGGTTGAGGTCACATCATACTTCAGGCAAAACGGAGTATAGTACAGAGATAATTACCAGATGCTTCACAGCTGCACTTTTTTAGGTCTCTTTTGAACAGCTCAGAATAGATAGGCAGTGATAAACAAAAGATGTATTACTAAATTGGAATTTCATTACTTTACAGTGATCATGAAGGAGGCAATGTTAGCGCCCACTCTGTACATCTAGTAGGTAGTGCACTTTCAGATCCATACCTTAGTTTTGCTGCAGGAATGAATGGGCTAGCCGGACCCCTCCATGGACTGGCTAACCAGGTTTGTACTAACTATTTCACATGTATTGGTAATATTTTGTGTGTGTGTGTGTGAGCATGTGTGTCTGTGTGTATGTGCACCAGTGCATATGTGTGTGCACACGAATGTGTACGTGCATGCATGTCTTCAGTTTTAGCTCAAATGCAGTAGCAAGCTTCACACATGCGCTAAGAAATACACGCATTATAATGTGTATAATGTGCAGGTGTATGCAGTGCGTGCTTGATACCTCGTGGTTCAGAGAGTCTTGTAAAGCTGTTGGTACCATATGTCAGAAGATTCATTCCTGAGCACATGATGATGATGATGTGATGATGATGATGATGGTGATGGTGATGGTGATGGTGATGGTGATGGTGATGGTGATGGTGGTGGTGATGATGATGATGATGTTGTTGAATGTTGTATGAATGCAATGCTTACTGTTGTTGTTGGTTGTTGTTGTTGGCTGGGAGCTGGGGTGGTGATGCACTGTCTGAGAACTCCTTTTAAATATTAATGGCCTGTTATTCACTCTATGTAATCCTAATACAGGAGGTACTTGTGTGGGTGACCAAGTTACAGAAGGAGTTAGGTGGTGAGGTGTCTAATGCACAACTTAAAGAATTCATCTGGAATACACTACAGTCTGGACAGGTAAGTCTAGGCTGGTGCCACTATTCACGTAATACTTAAAGAGACATGAGGAGATTTCCAGGAAGAAACGCCCCCAATTTTTCTCGAACCCCGTTTTTTTACATATTTGGAATGTTTACCAATGTATTAGATCGCACCTGAAGTGAATAAGCCAAATACGCCATCTTTATGTAATAAGATGATGATTTAGTAGTTTCTGTCATGCACGACAGAAAGTCAAAGCATGGTTTTCTGTGGGGAACGATTACGATAGGCAAGTTCAAAACAATTAGGTTTGCGGTTTTATTTTGCACCGGTTTGTCCAATAAACCTTCAAAACGTTCTCGATAGGTGGTATACTACCGAACCAGTGAAATTTGAGAGAAGTTTGTATCCTAAAATAATCTCCTCCTGTCACTTAAACCCCAAGGCACTACTGCCTATGATACAATCTTTCTGATTGCTTCATTACGGGACACAATATGAGATGACCCTTTGAGTAACCAATCAAAATTGTGCTTCTATAACTCTGTGTTAACTGATACGATTAGATTGGTTTGACTTTTAAAATAAAATATGGGGAACAGATCCACTTTCTTTTATTGGCAATGTTTGCACCTTTTGTTCTTTCCAACAGGTTGTACCCGGCTATGGTCATGCTGTACTACGCAAGACAGATCCACGCTACATGTGCCAGAGAGAATTCGCCCTCAAGCATCTGCCGGACGACCCAATGTTCAAGCTGGTGTCGCAATTGTACGATGTAGTACCAGATGTACTGCTTGAGCACGGCAAAGCCAAGAACCCATGGCCCAACGTGGATGCACATAGTGGTGTACTTCTACAGGTAGGCCAGATGAATTCATGCTTGGGGTCGCACCATTAAAGGTGCAACAAGAAATTTTTCGGGCACCCATATATTGAGTATTGTAGCGATTTCACATAGATAAGACCCCTAATAGATTCCTCACCTGTCTTGGGCTACAGAAATGCCTCAAAAATGAAAACAAAAGATTTTGTTTTATCTAAAGCATAGGCTAAATTTTGTATTTGCTCCTATAGGAAAATTCATTCATTCATTTCGTAGTTTTTCCATCATATAGCAGACAAAATGTACGGGATAAAAACATGATGGAGGAGATGTAACAAAACTCAAGCCTGATAACCGTTACACCACCACATACCATAATACATCACACACACTAAGACAACAACAACGTGTCCCATAACAAAACAACGACTGACCGTGTCTTAAACCCTAAGGTACAATTTCATACAAATTGAACAACTGGTGCCAATATATGAAAGGAGACCAAGGCTGTTCCAGTAATGAAACCGTAATGACGATTGAACCCATTCAAATAAATAATGATGAAATGAAACTTGATAAAAACTCCTACATTGTTGCACTTATTGAATTGGACAAAATAGAAACACGTGGCAACCCTGCACGATTCACGCCGCAACAAAGACATCAAGTTGCAAATCATTTGATCAAATAAGCTCATCAGTCTGTTACTCCTAGACAAAAGTAAATCTTATGAATTTAAACCAAAGTGAACATGATATATCAACTTGACTAATTTGTTTTTTTCTCCCACTGAAAGAAGAAAGCTCCTCCTAAATGAGTTTTAAGTTTTTCGCCACCTAATAAAGTGGTAAATTATTCCAAAATGTTGGGCCAGCGGTTAACACAGATTTCATTTTGTGATCCTCATCCTTTAATTTGATTATTTCTGGTAGCATATTTATGTACACTTTCCAAATCGGTGAATAAGTGATCAAATGAGTGTGGAAGTCACCATCTTGTATTGTACAGAAACACCCCCCCCACACCAGTTCCTTATCATATATTGGAAAATTATATAATAATTATACTTTTCAAGAAGGTTTGGGGTGATGTTGACATAGATAAAATTTCGTAAGTCATATAAGGCATAATTAACCCTACCGGACGGTCGTTTTGCCGGCCGACGGCCCAAATGCCACGAAAGGCAATCTCTTTTTATTTTTAACGGCCAGATGCCACGAGAGCCAAAGTTTGCGTTTCATTCATCTCGGCCGTTTTTCCGGCACAGGAATAAGTAGGGTAAGTCAAGAACGGCCCCGATGCAACGAAAAAAATCGCAGTCATTTTACCGGGAAGAAGGCCCAAAATGCAACAAAAACATGGTATTCCCGGGGAAGGACGGCCCAGATTGCACGAAAAACATCGCGCCATTTACGGAAAGACGTACCAGATGCAACGAGAAACAATCGCGTGCGAATGCAATAAAAACAGGGTACAATAAAAATAATAAATAAATTAAGGATTGCGTACCGCACTCTGATCTGCATGAAATTTGTAGATATAGTTCGCCAGTCGTGAGGTGCGCTTATACGCTACATCAATAGAGTGCGTGGCGCTTATTCTGCTACGTCATGATCCGTTACGTAATGAATACGTTTATGCATAATGAAAAAAACTAAGCTTACATTCGGAAAATGGGTGGGACGCTTATCACCTCGAAATCGAAATTGTTCTATGGGCATTGGTCACAGTGTCACCCGCCTTATGAAAAGCATTGCGCCTCTGCGGCAAACCGTCCGAAATTCAGTGAAAAGCATCGCTTCAGTCAGTCAACGCCCAGATGCAACGAAAAAAACCTCGCGTCATTTTCCTGTAAGACCGGCCCAGATGCAACGAAAACAAATCGCGTCAGTTTTCCGGAAGACGGCCCAGTGCAACGAGAACGCGCGTCATGTTCTCTGTAAGAACGCCCAATGCCATGAGCGCAATTCGGTCATTTGCGCGAACCACAAATAGTTGTTGACCGGCCCCGCTGCACGAAAAGATTCCGACCGGTACCCCCCCCCAGAGCAACGTTTTCGTTGTCTCTCATTGCCTCTCGGCCGTGTTAGGGGTAATTGAACGAGTAAATTGGTGTATGGCAGGTTTGTAAGAAAATGTTGTACTTTGTTTTAGAGACCAAGTTCTTACCATTTATGTCTGTATATGGCATTTCCAGATCAGTTTTTTCATCGATAGTTATCCCAGAAATTTAGCCGTAGAAACACAAGTTACTTGCAGCAAATTTATATGAGCACTTGTGTCGATAGGACTTGGTTAAAAAACCCTAAAGCATAAGGTTGGTTTTTGAGGCATTTAGTGAAAAAATAATTTATTTACAATTAAACCTATTGCACACTTCTTTTAATCCATTGTTCATTGTGTGATAAAGGCATTAACATCTGCTCCGAAAAATACAGTTGTTATCTACGATCTACGATTTTTGCAGTGTAACAGTGTGTAACAATGAGAAATTTCACAAATCCTTAACTGAGGCTGATTTCCTTTACACCAATTTTGAACTGAAATATATCATTTCCCTTCTGAGAATTGGAATGCCCGCAAAAATACCTATTTTAGCACCCCTAAGATAAAATGGTCTCGACCAGTGACCCAGGTCACACCCTGTCTACCATTGCTCTTCTCATTCCGTTTTGGCAGCCTTACCAACGTCGCGTGTTACCGCAGCTCTGTTTTTAGCATCCACAATTAACTGAGATTTTTGATACAGGACTAGTTGTCGTTCTCCTACGGAATACTCCTACTACTATACCATAAACTATCTGGCTATATTCCTGGATTTTACTGTTTATAGCGGGCTCAATCGGACGGAATAAACGGAGACTTTTTACAAACCGCGGAGAGCTCTGATTATTAGCCTTTTTGCGCGATGCGGTCATGTGCATCTGTGTAGCGGGAAACGAAGGTAAACAAAAGCAGCCAGTGACGCCCGTGTGCTGCTTTGGATGCTTTTTGACTATGTGTGAGTTTGTATGTTTTTGTACGGGCTGCTTGCTAACAATTCTATGGTCTGGGTGTGGTGTAATTATTTTATTATATGCTTGTGGTATACTTAATATAATATGTTAAAACTGTGTTTGAAAAATTTCTTTACCGTTGGTGACTCAGTTACCGAGTTGCTTTTTGTGTCCTGACTTGCGTACCGGGAGACCCACGCACGCTTTATTTTCCTGTACGGTTTTTAATTGCGCCCGCTATTTCCATCTAGCAACTCACGCTCACACCCCGATTATGGCGCATAATTGCGTACGCTATCTACCCCACATCCCTCTCATGGAGTGGGTCCCCATCCTCTTGGTAGTCAATCACAGCATGTTCCGCACCGACCGGCTGAGAGTCTCGCCTGCCTTGCGCGCCTGATCGCTTGCTGAGGAGGGACAGCGCAATCTGGGCTTCCCTATCCTCCTCCGGAACGCCCCCGTCCAGGCGATAACTGCTTCCTCCCCCATACGTTGGTCTTCGTGGAAGCTCTCCGTGGAGGGCTACTCAGAGGCTCTCTTCGTACCCGGTACTTCGCCAAGTCGTTGAGAACTCCCGAAGGGGACTTTTCACTCTTCCTGCGGACTCCGACCATAGATCTCGACCTAGCAACCAAGTTGCCAACAGGCAAGGGCGGCTCCGACTGCGTTTCTCCCCCCTTGGAGGACCAGTTGAAGCACCTAGACTGGCGGTGACCCTCTGGCATCAGGCTAGGTGCTTCTCTATGGTCCTCGCCCCACGACCTCGAGGGTGGGCGAGGGTGGAGTTTCTCCTCGAAGCCTCCGATGCTTGACTGTCGTAGCCTCGCTAGTGACTCGGAAGACGGAGGCTTTCATGTCGTTGGCGAGTCGCCTGAGCTTCCTGCCGACGCGAGAACGCCTGCTTAACTCTGTGAACCCTGAGTTCCGATCTTGCATCGGATGTTTCCAAAACCAAGCCGGGGTCACGGGACGTCCTCTTTGGGAGTTCGTTCGGTGACTCACTGCTTGCTTCTGCGGAGCGTGTGGAGACGGAGCAGGCGCTCAAGGAGGCTCAGGCGACGATCTCCTCCGGGAGATCCTCGGCTAGGAAGAAGAGAAGCGATCGCGCTCCTCTTCTTCCAGTCGTGCCGCCCAACAGGCGAAGTCGACACCGTCTCAGCACCCCAAGAAAGCACGCAGCCCCGGGCACACTCTTCTCAGAGTCCGGGGCAAGCCGAAGGCTCGTCCCCCTCCCAAAAGACAAGGCGCCTGTGAAGGGAAAGAAGCCTTCGTCCTGAGGGCACGGCGGCCGCGGGGTCTCTCCTTCGGGAGGGAGCCTTACCACCTCAGGTGGGCGGCCGCTCGCAAGTCTTACGTGCGGGAATGGCCAGCCATTTCTCCCGCACCTTGGGTGCTGAGTGTGGTCGAGCGGGGGGTATGCGAAATAGAATTCACGCGACACCCAGAGACTCCATGCCGAGACCTACTCCGCTTCCGGGGAGCCGAAGAACCAAGTTCTCCTGGCCGAGGTTCGGGCCCCTCCGGCGAAGGGTGGCCAGTTCCGGGCGACCCCCTTTCCCAAGGGGTTTTGGTCGGACGTTCTCTTGGCTCCCAAGAAGACCGGGGAGATATATTGGCGTCCCATCCTGAACCTGAAGCCGTTGGATCAGTTCATCAGGCCGAAGAAGTTAAGGTGGAAACTCTAGCGTCAATCCTGCGCTGTCCTTGAAGGGGACCTGGGTGTCGTCTTTGGATCTGAAATACGCCTACCTGCACGTTCCAATCGCAAAATCAGACCGTCGCTGGCTCAGATTCCCAATCCAGGGCCAGTCGTGCGATGTGGATGTTGCCCCCCTTCGGACTATCCACCTCTCCCAGGGTATTCACGATCGTGAACCGGGAAGTGGGGGGCCTTCCCTTCAGGCGACGGGGTTCAACCTCTGCATGTACATGGACTACTGGCTAATCTATGGACCGTCGCCCATGAACGGCCGAATGGTCGGTCGAACCATTTTCAGGTGGTTTCAGAGGTGGGCTTTATTGTCAAACTTTCGAAACATCGAGCCTAACCCCCCTCAAGAACCTGAGGTATCCTGGGTGCCTGCTGCCAACTGCTTCCGGCAATTGCAGAACCGACGTGCCGAGCGGGTGGATGTTCGTGGTGCTCAAACTGCGACTTCCATGGCGTTGCTTTCGCAGGCCCCCGCTCCGAGACTGGCTTCGCCTTCAAGGGCTTGTTGGCCAGTCTCGTCGACCTTGTCCCCTACTGTCGCTTTCCTATGAGGCTTGCTTCATTGCACTCGACGACACTACAGGCCGATCAAGCCCCCAGCCCTCTGATTCCCCGTCAATGCTGAGATCCTGTAGCACCTGGCATGGTGGTGGTCCTCCCCGCCCCAACCTGACTCGGGGAATTCTTTTCCTCCCGCTCCTCCTGTCGATATTGTTATCACCGACGACGCGTCGAATTCGTTGGGGGGGTTTCCCCTCACCTCACCCTCGGGAACGTGTTTCCCGGCCCGATCTCAGGCCCATGTCAATCGCCAGAATTATGGCAGTGGAACTAACCCTAGCTCAACTCGAGCGATGGTGACCACCTCCATTGTCCGAGACAGACGACAACCTCCACTGGTGGCCTACATCAAACAGGGCGGAGACCGGTCCCGGCCCCTGTGCCTCGACGCCATGCGTATCATGGCGTGGGGTCGGAACCGGGCCATCACGATGTCCCCAGTACACACTCCAGGGGCCGTCAACTTTCTTGCCGACAATCTGTCACGTGGCAGGATGACAGCCTCGGAATGGATACTGGACCGACGAGTCGTACTAAATCTTCAGAGACTGTCTGTGCCTCAGATCGACCTTTTCGCCTCGAACCAGAGTCACCAGCATCCCGCTGTACCACCGCACCCGGACTCACGACCCGGGTTCGTACGCAGTCAACGCTCCGGCGATGGACTTGACGGGATCAACGGCCTACGCCTCCCCACCAATTCCGATCCTACCTCGTGTAGTTTCGAAAATTGGGCGGGAGGCGTGCCGTGGCATCCTCATCGCTCCCTTTTGGCCCGAACACCTTTGGTTCGCCAATGTGGATCGTCTGTGGCGGCTCTGCGCTGCTGCGTCCTGCAATCCGTCGTCAATAACCCTTCCGTACGGAGGGAGCGCCAGTCTTTCGCTGGATCACCTAAACGTTTGACTGTGTGGCCCTTATCCGGCACGATGGCGAGATTCTGGCTTTTCGCAGAGGGCTGCCCGCTCATATCAGCGTGAAGAGGGAAGTCCACCATGGACGTTACTCTAAGCGTCTTCGGACCCACTCCGCTGGTGTAAGCGACGAGAGGTGTCTCGGACTCGGGCATCTGTAGCCGAGATCGCTGACTTCTCACTGATCGCTTTGTTAGCGGACTTGAAACTTCGCTTTTAGAAACTCAGAGTTCCCTATCCTAGCGATCCATAATGTTTTCGGACGACGATCACCTACAATGACGATGGTTCGGTCCGTCTCCTTCTAGAGGGGATGTTTAATACGCGACCTCCGGCCAGGAAGGTGGTCCCACCCTGGGACCTTAGACTATTTAGTGAAACCCCCGTTCGAACCAATGCCTGAGGCATCACTTAAACATGTCACCATTAAGACGGCTTTCCTGGCCGCTCTCGCCTCTTGGAGACGATGCTCGGAGATTGAGAATATCTCGATGTCAGCGCTGAATTTCACTCGGGACAGGTCAAATTGTGCGGCATTTTTCTGGCCAAGAACGAGTCTCCTCATCTCCGACACTCACCAGTATCTTAATCCCCCCGAATTCCATGTCACCTTCGGTGCGGGAGATTGCCTTTGTGTCCCGTTTCGTGCCCTTGAGTAACTATACACGTAAAACTATCCGCTCAGGCTCGAACACCGTTGTTTCCTTTACCACGCTTCCTCCCCACGGGTCCGCGTCCATAGCGACGATTGCTAGATGATTAGCGCTGTATTATGATTCCAATCGCGGTGATGGACTTCCAAGCTCGAGCCCATTTCAGTTCTTAACTCCCCGTCGTCATGGTCCTATCACCGCGGAATCATTATTGCCTGAAATCTGCGAAGCTATGTCGTGGAGTGCTCCCACAACGTTTTCGGTGGTGTACACAGAACGTACAAACTAACTCCGCAGAGAACGTTCGAGGGCACTCCTGCAGAAACAACACACATCTATCTACACTATACATAAGTCTTCCCCAACCGGTGCCCCCCCCCGAATGTGACGCTCGCCCCGGAGTATTCCGTTGTCAGGGGAGCATCTATGTCCCCGATTTTTATGTTCATGCCTTTAGGCCGGGAACATATGTTGCTTTATGTTTAGTGGCGGTCTCGCTTGGCTGCACCGCTGTTACTGCCTGAGAAATATCATGTTACACCTCCGACTGAGTGTGCTATTCTGGTGTTGATGGAATTTCATTCCACGGGGGTTAATGCATATATTTCAGTCAACATTGGCGTAAAGGAAATCAGCTCAGTTTAATGATTAGTTAGAAACACTTATGTTTCATAAATCATCTAACTGAGGCCTGATTTCCTTGCCATTGACTTCCTGCTTCCAGGCCCTCCCCACAGCATGATATATACCCGCGTCCGTGTGGGTTTGAGCCCAAACGGAATCAGGAAAGAGCAAGTGGTCGACAGGTGTGACCTGGGGTCACGGGTCTGACCATTTTGGGGCAATCCACTTCTAGAAGGAAAATGTCCATATATTTCAGTCAACATTGGAAAGGAAATCAGGCTCAGTTAAATGGATTTATGAAACAAACTGTGTTTCTAACTATTTTTGTACCAAAGAAGATGTTTCTCACGCTTAAAATCCTTTCACATGGGGACATTTTTTGGTGTCTGTCTGCAAGAATTGCATAGGCCAGGGCATTACCGGTTGTTTCTTGTAATCTGTGGGTGTTCTGTGGTAAAATTTAACCGTAATAAATTGCATGCCGTATGGGTTCCGTAAGTTTTCTGATTATGTAACTTGTGGAAAGAGGGGGGTTGGGTGACTTGTTGGTGACTTTGGTGACCTAATGTGACCTTTGGGCCCCATTCATAACTAACTGCGACGGCAGACACCCGCACAGGTCGCCCCTGACCGTGATGTATTTTATTGATAAAGCTTTACATTATTGCAAACATCAGCATTTTCACCATTTTATACGGGACACTTATTAGTTAAATCTGTCGTGCACCTTTAAACACTTGGTGTGCAAGGTTGGTGTCGTCTGTTTTGTGTGCAAGGGTGGTCCACCATTGATCTCCACTAAAAAATGCCTCTAAAGGCTTTCTGTAGCCAAATACCAAGTGAAGAGTCCTATCAAAAAGGGCCATGGTCTGGATCATGTAAGCCTCCTCCCCCAACCCCCCTCAATTATTACAAAAAAGGTCAAATTGTGGTATCTGAAGAAAGCTACTATTTTTCTAATTGACCCTGTGGCGATATTAAACTGAAAAGATTTTGGTTTGGATGCTTATACGAAAAGGGCCGCATTTGGTTGACCAATATTAATTTTATGGTACGTCTAGGGATTACCAAAAGCACATTAGCTCTCTTGCTCTCTCATCAAAAGGTGGTTGATATGGATCAGCGTGAAACTTTATAGACGTGGTTTTGGGGTGAAGGCAGTGTAATCAATATAAAACGCTTTATATACTTACATCGTATCCCCTTTATTGACTGTATATATACATTTATGGATACCTGGACATTTTTTTTCTTTGTCTGTGTGTGCATTTACACATCTAAGGATTTCACTGAATTATAGGCAATACCTGCTTACTCACATGCAGATTCTGATTAGTGCATCTTAAGCCATATTTTATAAAAAAATTCTTCCTGGATGTCTTAATTCCATTCTCAATAAATGTCTTTATCTCATCCTTAAATTTTGACAAACTCTTAAAAGTTCCTAAACCTATCCTTTCCCTCTTATCTTTCATTCACAGCACTACGGCATGACAGAAATGACGCTACGACACCGTGCTCTTCGCCGTCTCTCCATAGCACTAGGCGCTCTCGCTTCACTCATCTGGGACAGAGCCCTCGGTCTTCCACTTGAACGACCCAAGTCGATGAGTACCCAAGGGCTCAAGAAATTAGTGGGAGCATAGGGGTGCGGTGATTGCTCTAGCAACTGGCAAACCAGAAACTTTTACAGCCCATTTCTAGCCGTTGTGAACAGGATTTGTTGTTTTATTTTGTTCATGCATCCACCATGTGCTAAGATATTCATTACTGTTTTTTTTCCTCTGTTTTTTAAAAATTAAGTCTAAAAGGAGTTCTTGATACTGGCATATTAAAAATTGGCACCTGAAGATTGGCCATATTGTATTTCCTTGAACGAGAACAAAACTAAATCAAGGGATTTAATTGAAGTGGGGAACTCTGCCTAGCCACATTGTGTTGTTTCCAGGGGTGTTTCTCGGTTGTTGTTTTTTTACAGCGACATTCAGTTAGCTTTGATATTACCACATAGCATGTTGTGCAGCAGTGAAGAGAAAGGTTCAGAGATTGTAAATTTTTGAAATTTCCGGAATTCGGATTGGCCCATAAATAAAAAGAAATTTCCCGAAATGTTAAATTTTTTTTTTTTTACATTTTCTGAGATCAAATTGTTAAGATAAAGTTAAGAACTGCATCAAAAACCAAGTATAAGTACCAATTTATTTGGGAGGAGGAGGTGGTCTTGTACATTTTTTAAAATCGCGTAAAAAAATGTTTCCGTGGAGCTCCGCCGGATGATACGCTAGTTTGACCTGCCGTCGGTTCAAATTGTGGATTTTCAGCGAAATGGGACAAACTATCTGTTACATCTCGAAGGTTAAGGTTATGATTTCAAACAACACGCATAGATTTAAAGGGACAATCATGAATGTGATACAATGATGGACTAATATGACATACATGGGATTGTGTGTGGGGGGTCATGGCAAAAGAAAGTAAGGTATTGGAAAGTAAATTAAAAGATGCACCCGTTGCCATAAAGATACCCATCACACCATTTACGCGCCCATAGAATATGGTAGTTGCTGGGACACAGCGCCCACCAATTCGTTTCAGCATCGCTAATCGGCCGGCTATTCATAGACATGCCGCAAGTCAGGGGACTCCCAGCAGTAAGACGCTGGTTAAAGGATACTGAGATTAAGCTGAAAAAGGATGAAAAAAAAACGTTTAGCTGGTGGTACATTGGATATCGCGGGGGGAAAAGACGAAATAATCAGGTGGTTAGATCTGATGTTAGAAAGGAGGTTCCTTGACAAAAAAGACCAATTAGCCACTAGTTTTTGTAAGCATGGACTGTGGCATGACTTGACAGAAGCAATCGAGAATTGAGCCAAGCTAATAAAGTAGATGTTGCACGTATTCTTCACGTTTTTTGTCCTTTTTCCAAATATAACTATATAAGTCAGCTAACTAGACAATTAGTTAGGAAAATTTTGGCCTGCGTAAATTCGTTACGATAGGCCAAGTATTTGCGCCAATATCCAGTGATACAAAAAATCCAAATCAACGCGATTTTGCCAGTGGTCCGAAGATGTTAACAAGTTGTTGTGTCCGTGTCAGAACACTTGCGTTAGATGTTCCTATAGAAGTTTGTTTTTCCCCATTGGATGAAATGAGGTATTTAACAATTTGATGCTGGCATGTGCTGTATGGCATTGTGCAGTAGCGCTTGACGTAATGAATAGCAATACCTAATTGCATCAATGGATTCTATATGAAACGTTTTTCTTACCGCCACTGGCATGTTACAGTCGAAAACTTGTGAACTCACAGCGCCGTGAAAGATTTGCCAAGGTAGCGGGCTCAAATGACAACGTAATTTAAAAGGGCGGCGCTGTGTTTCCAAGACAACAGGGTTAAATTATATTGTTCAGGAAGCTAAATATAACATCTGGCATAAAAGGGCTCCCCACTTGAAAATTCCTGAAAGAAGTTGCTTGCCTTAACAGAGTGATGCCCAGCAATATCTTAGGCCATGGTTTGGTTTGAAATCATTTTCAAGTGACAGTTGCACTGGATATATTTTTTGACAATGTTGATATTGATTATGCTTTTTTTTTACATTTTTTGGCATAATTACAATATAACCTCACACCTGTTTTATTCTGTTTACAGAATCTAACTAAAGCACGAAATTTTAACGAATTTCTTTTAATTCTGCTCTCATAATTCAAAAATTGGTCTTGTTTACTAACGTTATATATGTTGGCTTACAGTACCCATATTGAGCTTTAAACATGGTTACATTTTGAGAAATGAAAAGATTGCTTAGTAGGAAATATTAAACATCAGATTTTCAAAGCAGATTACGCAGAATCTCTTTAAATTCCTTTTCGTGTGAGTGACGTCCTTCTGATTCTCAACCATCGATAATATATTATAGAGCGGAAGGGTTGTTGTTCATGTAAGTAATCCTTTTTTGTTTAAATATGTGTCGCTGGAAATGGAGTAAGAAATGAACAATTTTAAAACTGTCATGCGATTTCAGGTGGATTGAATCTCTCAAAATTGTACTGTCATGACTAAAATTTACTGACTGTGAAGGCCCTAAATTTTACTTATATATTTAATTTTAGTTTAATATATTTAATTTTAGTTTAGTCCCATGGCCACTACCAACAGATATTGATTGGTTAGTATAGGATTGATGATGTTGGAATTATCCATCAGAGGACCATGGTGAGAAAAAGCTTTACAGTGATTCAGATTGACTCTTTTTTAAAATTTTGATGGTTACCCTGAGGGGTATGACATGTTATAGCATGAAAAAGCCAATCAGGACCTGTAGGTGAGTTGTCCCAAGGGTTTAATGTGACCTGATCTTGTTTACTATCGAACAGTGTTGTCAATTACGACAATTATCTGTAATTTTTTTAGCAAATCTAATAAAATATTTTGCTTCTTTAAAGCCACTTTTATGAAATAGAAAT
>JAMKCH010011909.1:0-56974 GCA_023653785.1 Ophioderma brevispina | reverse complement strand
ATACCATGGCCCTGCTTTGATCCCCTGATTGTAACCCTATCGAGCATGCCTGGACTCCTTAAGCCGAACTCCAATGACAGGGCAACTTCCTCACATCAATGACAGGGACAATCTTCCTCAACTCTACAGGAGTTATCTCAGATTCTGACCAATGAGTGGGACGCCTTGCCCATTGACATCATAAAATCGTGTGGACAGTTTTAGCGCGACGTCTTGACCCACTAATTTATCCCAGGGGTGGCCATACTCGAATATCATGGACATTTGACATTTAAAATAGACTATTTGACATTTTCAATGCATGAAAGTACCCCAAAATGTGTAATGACTGAAATGTGAAAAAAAATTGGAACAAAAATCCTTAAACGTTGCGGTTTCAAATACCACCCACTTTTCCATTCAGGCTAAGGAAACATATGAATTAAGGGTTAATTGTGGACTTAGTTCATAGGTTTCAGAATGACTGATCAATCAGTAGAGTGGTGATTCATACACCTAGATCTCATAAATAAACTCATACGTCAGAACATTCCATGAAAAGTGGTACAAATATTTTATTCCAACATTATAGCAACAGTGTATGTTCATAGGATGTGTGACACTGCATAAACAATAACCTGTTCTGTATGTGATAGAGCGGTGTCTCGTGACTTGAAGTGTCCCACTGCCCACATAGCGATTGGGTTCGTCCATTGAGTGGTCCATAAGCAGGATTGTTGTCAGCACTGGTATCCAATAACCGTCGTCTACACAGCCACGTAGTTTATACCGTACAGTTATATGGTAGCTAGAACACTCTCTCATGGGGACACTCATTTTATTTACACCCGGCTATAGAAAACATTAACCTTTTCCCCTGACTGCTATTAGTATATAACTCTGAATCTATATCATTGTGATTTCATCCTAGAATACAATTAGGCTCCCTTCCACCTAATCCAATCAAGCCTCTTTGTTGCCCTTTCTGCAAACATCCTATATCCATTCATCAATTTTATTGTTAGTGTTAGTCTGGGAAATTCGCCTTGTTTCGCCTCTTCGCCACCTTGTATTTGTTATTCTGAACGAATGTTTTTTTAAAGTTTATACGTAAGCTAGATTGACTGGAGGAACTGCGTAGTATCAAAACTGAGAGGGTAAGTCAGCATGTTTGTGTCATTTCATCAGTCGGACCAATAGTTTGGTTATTATTATTTATTTCTCAAGTAACAAGTGTTAGCAAGTGGTTCATGGAATGTGTCCCTTAGTTTTCTTCCCTCTGGCATTATTGACTTCCTGTAAATAATGAAAAATATGCATTTTTGAAAGAACCAACCACCTTCTTTGGTGTCTTTTGGATCTTTCAACTAAACCAAACCATAATTTGTTTCATGGTGTTCATAAGGAGCTTGAGCCGCTTTTCTTCATTCACATCAACAATCCCTTGCGGACTACAATTTCCTTTTCGCATCTAATGAAAACATTAAGTAACTCCAAAGTGCAACTACGCTGTACTTTCGTGAGTTTGCACTTACAAAATATATTACCAATTCTCGCCTCAACATAATAATGATGACTGCAAAATTCAACATCAATGTTCACTCATTGACAAACAAAAGGTGCATCACGTAAACACGATTTAAAATTGGCAAGATACACAACGGCCTCTTTTATTAAAATCAAATAAGTTACAATACTTGTGCACCTACTTAGTACTCTCATGTTTTTTTTAATATGACAATTAAATTGGTACCACTGTTCAACTGGTCTTCTGCATTATTGTTAAAAAGATCGCACATCATTTTGTTTGTTGAATTTTGACTTTAGACCCACTTCACACCTCTGTAAGCAACGAAAAAATACCACGTTCTTGCTCTCAGTGTCCTTAACACATTTTGGCATGCTGGTAATTAAAACATACATTAATTGATTACCTCTTTGCACTATAATAGCCATATCAGTCCCTATTTAAATCAGGGTCGCAGTGAACCTTTTTCTTTTTCCATCAAACTTTATTTAGTCCCCTTCTACATAGCACAGATCCCCTTCTATCTTCATGACCTCTTCTTGATGTATTTAAAAGGATCTTGAGCACCCACCTTCTGTTTGCATAATTTCTCATTTATTTTAACTCCCTGTTAACCGGCACTCTTTCTTAGCCATTTGTACATTTCTTTTCTGCATTAAGAACATAAAGCTGTTTTCGTGATTTTTGTCTTTTAATCTAGCTCCTTATTTGTTTTATATTGTTGCATTAATTTATGTATCGTGATGATATAGAACCGCAAATTATATGACACTTAGCATATACTTTACCCTTTCAGGTTTTTTTTTATTCTTTAAACACATACGTTTGATAAGTACTCTCTAAATTCCTGTTACTATTTGTTTTCACATCAGCATTCTAGTACTAAATAGAAAAAAAGTGTCTATGTACCCGTTAAAGAACGAATAAAAGCTCGTTATTTTAAGTGAAATCATATTTATCTGCAAGGAAAGAGCTTCATGCTAACCTCATTGCACCGTCAAGATTCCATCATGCTAATTTTGTCACAGAATGTGAGTAAACTCTTCACTTCGCCACGTTACCTTTAAAACAGTGGCGAATAACTTTAGTTAGGTGTTATAACCTGAAATACATTTGGGTGGCGTACTTGTCTAGTAATCACTGTGAAATGGTGAACATAAGCAATAGTGTTGGGTTTACGATCGGCACAAAAATTTAAATAAAGGTGAATATTCTCCCGAATTTAAAAAGGGATTACAGATAAATCCATCTTGATTATAATGACTTATAATAGAAAACCATCATCTGTAAGATTCGCATTAAATCTACAATGTGTACTTTATAGTATTCCCATGGTAGATCCACAGGCATTGCATATGACTTTCCACAGAATCTGCACGAAATCTTTTTGATGGATTCTAGGCAACAACATTGAACCTGCTGATTCAAATCCCGAGGATGCAAACTTGTCATCCTTTAGCATTTTGGGACAGAGAAGGTGGTAAATAAGCAGGGTTAAAAATTGTAGGCAAATGTGTACAGACAGGTTCATCTAGTCCTAAGGATTTAAAAAGGGAGATGTTTTGGTTTAGGCTTAAAATGGTTAGGTATCCTGTTGTAACATTTAGAATGCAACAGCTTCTTGGCCGAGTTGGCTCAAATTGTTATGTAGGTAATAATGTAGAATAAACGTTGTATTTTGTTGACTTTCGCGGTATAATTAGGGGGGGAAATACTTATAGGGCCCACCAGGGTTTATGAGGATCAGCACCCATGCCTCTGCTAAATACCTGTGAGCTGATTAACATAAAATTAAATGTAAATGTTCATGTTTGTAATGTGCCAATACGAACAATTTGAACCCTTTGAAACAAATCGGATCATAAAACCTGACATTATCATTGCTTTGAGGTGTCCGATACGCGATAATATCGGATCCTACGCATATAATGATAAAATTGGATGATTTACGCCAATATTAATGTCTCGGCTATGCGTTTTAATATATTGGGCTCGACTGCGTCTCGCCCAAATATTTGTGCAACTCATAGCTCGACCATTAATTTGGGCTTACAATCGCTCCAATTTTATATCAACAATATTTGGCTGTCGGCAAACACAAGATATAGCAAACTATATACCTTTTTTTAAAATCCGTAAGCAATTACAACATTTCTGTACTACCTCTGACCCCTACATAAGTAGAGAGAACAGAACCACCAAAACTTGAAAAAGTAAGATGGACCAGTAACATGATGATAAGTTTCATAATTTTTTGACGACAGAATGAGGGATTTTGCTTTGAGAAGAAAGATTATTTCAAGTTGATGTCGAGTGTTGTTATCAAGGACAGTATTGATGAATTATCACGGGCATGCCTAGTGTTGTAGTGGTGCGAAAGAGTGGTCAACATAGAAAAGGTCATTGCCAAGAAAGGTCTTGTAAAAGAAGGTCAATGAATGATTTTAAACGAAGGAAATGGAAGTTCATAGATATCACGGGCCTTCAAGTTCGCCATATTAATTTGTACAGAGCGGATATACATTTGTTGAAGGGGAAAAGGACTCGAGATTAACTATTATTCATATCAGGCCATTTCATCGTTCTATAGGTGAGATTTGGTAAGTGAGAGAATTGGTTAGAGTGTTTTTGAGTGGGAACAGGTGGAAAAAAATGGACGAACTTCACGAATAATGCCTATGTACATTTCAACAATGCAAACTGTGTGTTCGTGTGTGCGCGCAATTCCCGGTACGATTTTAATCATGCCCTATGGGTTGATTTAGAGGACTCATGAGAATGCCAATGACTTTGAAGTCTCACTTGTTGATTTTAATTTTTGCGGGATCTAATTTTATTGCTTATTCTTAATTACCCAGCTTGTTATCTAAATTTCGTGCAAAAGTTTTTTCCTTCGGAACGTGGTTTCCGTAGGCCAGGTATTCAAAGCTCCCCTCCCCCTTTCACCATCGAAGTAGGAAGACCTTTTCCACAACCTGTTTAATGAGAATACAATAACAAAACATAGAGTTTCCAAAATCGTTTATTTTGCACGAGTGAGCAATCGCCGAAAAAAATCTTGCGGTACAATGCAAACCCCCTTAAAGACACCCCTACAGTGATTTATCCCAAATCCAATATTTGAAATTTCAGGAATAGCCTTAAAGTGAAGAATAAGCCTGTAGAAATTCTCATATGTTACTTTCCAACTGAAAGATACGAATCCCATTGAATTACGTGTGTAGTATTGTCCGAACGACACTAATGACTAAAACATCCGATTTTGTCCTTGTTAGGTTGCTTTTGGTCCGTATCATTTGCAGTATGTTCGGAATACCTACACTTGTTACTGACTGCAAAAATCTGATTTTTGATGAGTTTTTATCGTTTTCTGATTTATTCAAGTCACTGATAGTGCTTTAGTGTTTAGTTTTTATTTGGCAAAAAGACATATTTTTGCTCCACAGGTTAACGTTTTAAGGAGAAGTTACAATAATGCTGGTAAAATTGATACCATTTTGTTTTAAATTCATAAACAACGCTCAGAAAGTAAAGAAAAACGAACAGAAGCTGAATACAATATAAACCCACAATCAACATTCCCAGGTGATCTGTGAACTTCTTATTGTTAATGGACAAATGCCTTTAAATATTGTAAATTGCAGTGTAATATTACACCAACTGAAGCAAGTGGCGCACAAAAATACTTTGGTTAAACCTATTTTGTAAATATCCTGTACAGGTGCCAATAAAATGTTAGTTTTCATATGCTGTTGATGAATTCATGGACATAAATGATTTTTTAGATTTACGAATGCCTTCCGCATGTTTCGGGAGGTTCCTGTGTAAACACAAAGATTTTCTATGCATTTGTCACAATTTTGGTTACCGTGGCTACAGGATGCAGGATGATGACGCAGGAATGTCTGTTTACCCGGGCTCTGTTCTTTGCTGTTATGTCTGCAAGAAAACACTGTGCAGTCCACAGCCATATACCTGTGTTGCCCTCATTGACATTTTCTATCATGAACACCCTTGTGATTTTTTCGTTCCATAACATGTTTCACTGAGTGCACTCTACCGCCTGTTATTTTCAAGTGTGTGTCAGATATATAAAATAAATTGCTTCTCAGAGTAATACTTTTGAGTTTAGTTTTTGTGGTTAATCTTTTCTTTCTAAATAAAACAAGAGTATCGTGGGTTTTTGGTAAAGTTTGAGAGAGTCCGCATTTGTCGCCATGTCAGTGTGATACTCTGGTATCAGGCTTATGCATCCCTTTACTCAATAGAGTTCGAGTAGTTCTTCTGAGTGTAATGCTAACGGCGTGTAGGAGGTAACTCCCAAGCCATTACTGATAAATTAATATAGCAAGTTATGTTGTAATCACGGGCACAGTGCAAGCATTGCGACTATCAGGGGAAAAGGATATTAAGAACAAAGTCAATGTCCTCGACCTAATGCGGGAAGTCAACCATGTAAACAACATCATTCATTGGAGATGGGGAATATCATGCCTATATGCTTTGATCTAATGATCTTAATAGGCGGTGTGATTTGGCAATAACGTTATATTGCAAATGAGTAGTAAAAATCTCAAAATGCAATATCAAAAAAAGGGAAAATAAAAACACGTAATACCAAGCACACGGCAGACAGGAAACTCATATAGAATTCCAATGAAAATCATTGAAGGGAAAGAGAGTGCACTTTTTTCAAGTAGGGTAAAACCTTAACAGGACAGCATAAAATAAGTACATCTTCGTATATTTTAAATCCTTCAGTCTGATTCAGTCGATTTGTTGCGACAAATTCTTTGATTACTAATTGGATTGCATCTTACTACTAGTATTCACTTGGGTCATAAACCTGGAATTGGAAAGTCAAAACTATTATTATATTGAAAACTTGTGGGTAATACCTCGATCGTTCATTGTTGATGTGGTGCAGGTATGATCTTTGTTAAAATGGGGTGTGTGTGCTGGAGGTCAGTCTCGCATTATCATTTGGAGGTCCGGATCACCGGAAAATTTACCAACAATGAAGTGGTTTTGGTAACCGTTCCTTTACCTAAATATGTTGAACCACCTGTTATCTATCCCGTGCCATTCAGTTGCTAGCCCTATACCTTCTGAATTATGATATCCTCTTTTGAATAGTTACCATATCGGACGTAGATCGCAGAAAGTTAACTAAAATAGCATGGCTTTGGAGTCTATACCTTGTGCCCGGGCCTTGTGGAAAAACATGATTCGGTGATGTTTTGGGCACAGCGCAAAGGCGAGAGAAAAATGACTATTCTTAATGCTGGGAAATATATCTGTACTGAGGCAATCATTTCTTATACCAAGATAGTCAGTCATGCACGTTACACATTCCAACAGTGCAGAGATATCTGCATGTCAAGCATTGAACGCGACGCAATGTGTACAACGTATGGTTGTTTACAGGTATTTTCAACACAGGGTTTAAAATAAACATTAATCATTCCATCCAAAAAATAATATACCGATGTTTCCTGCCACTTCATCGCTAAAGATGTTTGTTTTTTTCAAAATGCTAGTCCCGCCCAAAAATCATAACGACCGTTGACCACTTTAACTACAGGGAACCGTACTTAAATGAGCGTTTTTGTTTGTTTTCAAGAACAATGGGATTAGCCTTATATGCATAAATTCAATTGGAATCTTTCCATATCCGAGCTACGGACACATGCTCAGTTCCAACATATAATTGAAAATTAACTTTTGCTCCTAAATGATTGGTTAAGACTAAGGAAGAAAAAACTACACATAAACTATTGTCATAGTTCACAGAAGTGATATCATGATGACGATGACTTTCCACATTTTTCCTTTTTATAGTGGGACCGTAGTGCACAGAACCCCTCCAATGTGCACTTCCCGGATTACATTTGAAGTTTGGCACACAATAACCTTGGTCCCTAGCCGTCACAAAATTGATGGAATCACTTTGCCACGCCCATTTTCATGGCGCCATCCTATTCAGATGGCGCCGTCGGAATCTATTTTCCTCATAGCTTGAACAACTCGCTACGAGAGAATGCATGCCCAAGGCGAACCCACATGTCTGGGGTCAATGCTCTTATAGCCTAATTTTAAAAGATTGTCAGGTGGCACCGCCACTTGGAAAATTCAAATGGCCGCCATCTCCGCGACAATATAACTTTGAATGATGCTTGGTAAGTGAACAAGTTCGGGAGATATATTGTGCCAACTGCACATTTTGCCGCTTGAAGATTATCTTGGCAATTTTTAAAAGTGCTCTCAGGGGGTTCGCAAAGTACTACCCTTATACGATAATTTGTTTTTTTCTCCTTAGTTTGGGCCAAAAATCTGAAAAATCAGTTTCCTAAATTTTTTCACACTATTAACCCTAATTTTGCGAGAGCGCCGTACAGAAGCAATATTCTGGAGGGTTGGTACTTATTTTGGTATCACTGATAATTAGACCAAAGATCTACGGGGGTTGCAACCGGAGTTGCAACCCCGCCCCATTCTATAATTTGGCCAGCTGCCCATTGTCACCTTGTTTTCTTCATCAAGCTCACTTCCTTAATTGAGAATGATTTGCTTTTGATACAATTCGGTCGCTTAACCGGCTTACTGACTTTAAAAATTACAGCCTTCTTGAGACCACCTCTTATTACTTCAAACAATCTCTGCAAGTGACAAAATGGCTAGAATCTGGCCAATAGATCGTCTGAGACGGTCCCTCTGATTAAAATCCAGAGGTTCCATCTACACCGGTTTTTTGCTGGAAACACCTTGGTCAACGCAATCAGGGTCCGTGGAACTCAATCGTTTGACCATCTTGATTGTTTGTGCTGGTCATATTTTCCATGTTGCATTGTCTGGAATACACCAGTGCAGATTTTCAAGATGGGTAAAAGGTAATAGCAGTGTGTCCAACTTCTATGATTCTCCCAACATCCTGGAAGAGCACATTTTGGCTCTTCCTGAAAACTCAGTCTATTGCTGAAATTTTGAGAGGCTGCTGAATTGGTGCTAGATTTGCCAGATTTTTGGACTCATTCTTCTGTACTCGTATCCAAACGAGATGGGTACAAAACGTCGGCTGCTTCATTAATTCCCATGTCCTTGCCTGTGCCTTGTTGCTCAAGCGTGGGCAGACCAAGAGATTTCCATTGTCTGGGGTGCGGTTCCCCACGGAACCCAGTAGAGGCTCACCAGGTTCTATCCCAATGATGCCACTTGTTGATATCATTTTTTCCACACGGCGACTCTCCGTAGACTCTTGGAGCTGTTTCAAGGGGGTTTTGACTTGCTTAGAACCTGGTTTGAATTTAATGGAATTGGTCCAGGTCTCTGTCTGGCTTATGGTGCTTCATCACGTTAGATCCTGGCAGCTACGCTCTTAGCATGCTTGCTTTACCTAATGGATTTTATGGTGGCAATTCCTCGCAGTTGGGCAAACCACATCCCGTAATAAGCCGGAAGGAGGATCAAGCTTCTTGGCAGTGTTAGCATCCTTCCTACAGGGCGGTGCATCTCCTACACATCATTAGCCCAGTGCGAGGCTGATGATCTTATATCGGCGGTGAGCACCCCATCTTGTGCCAAGCGAGTTTGTTCAGATTTATATATGCGTGAACATACTATACGCTTCTCTTCTTGATGTAGGTCTTATAAGGGAGAGAGTGCAGTCCAGTAATCCTAGGTAGACACATTAATTGCAAGCTCAGGAGTGTTCCAGAAAACCATGTTACTTATGCTAGACCGTTTTTGGCTTCACACGGTGCCATAGATGGAAAGCACACGCCCATGTCTTGGATGGATTTTCACATTGGTGGTTTTCCCTATAATACCGTGCGAGTTGTGCGCTAATTCCAAGATCGATAAGAACGACAGGTCCTTGCACTCCTAGGTTGTCATTGGTATCGATACATGAGACGTGTAGATCATTTACCCCCCCCCCCTTTCCCCCCCTTTGGGGAGTCCCTTTCTTCAGCCTACACATCGGCTCTTCTTGCTCCATGCTAAACAAAGAATTTCCTGTTGCTAGGCACTCCTTGTGATCTCAGCCAGTGGATGTCCTGATAGTTGAAGATTTTATGTTAATCATCTGTGATTTCACAGTGTCATAAGTTCCTGATAGACGACTAAACTACTACTTACCAAACCCTTTCCCTCCCCCAAACAAAACAAAACCATCCTCGATGTGCTGAGTTAGGTTGGCTTGGTTGTTGATTTGCGGCCGAACCTTGTTCTGGTATGAGGGGTTTGTCTATCACTGGTGCAATACGGGTGAGCATGAGAAAAATTGACTCATGAAGAATCAGGAAGTATTCCAAAAACGATTAATCACAATACTTGGAAGTCATGAGAGCTCAAAGCAACCCTTTCTTTTGTATGAAAATTGGTCCAGACCTCATACAACGGAATATGAGAGAAGTCATGACTGCAGATTTAGCATAGGGCTTTCATCAAAAGAAGAAGCGAAGTGGGAAGACTGCATGATATACTATGTGAGGAGACACCTCAAACCGCAACCCCAGGAAAGTCGAAGACAGAGTTCACAAGTTGTCCGAACCTTGTCCAAAGGTACACCAACATTCAATCTATTTCATGACTTTCTATACAACATGAAAATAAAGTTGCCTTTTTGGATGTCTAAGTGATAGTTTACACCTCATCATATTGTATCCTGAAATATGCCACAAAGGATGACATTGTGTAGGTGAGTGCCACTGTTAACAGATCACAGGGTGATCTTCAAAACTTTTCACCATGCGACCACCAAGAAGCCGATGGTAGAAATGTGTTGTGTGTGTGTTTTGATGCTTCAACGTCAATGCTGTTCAAGATGGTTCGTACTGATCGACAGTGATGTTTTTTCAAGATCACCATATTTTGAAACTCTGGGCTCCATGGACTTAATTGGATTGACTTTGGCATTGGGAAAATCGTCAAATTTTCCAGTGCTACGCTTCTTGGCATGCTTACTGTAACACTTATGAGGATTTCTGGTGGAGACTTCCGCAGGTGGCAAACCATCCTTGATAAGCCGAGGAGATCAAGCTCTTGGCAAGGTTGATCTTTCCCATACAGGGCGGTGCATGCTCCTACACATCGTAGCCCGGGCGAGTGCGTTGATCTTAGAATGACCAGTTACAGCCTTTCAGCCCCCCGGGTAATTTTGACATTTGTCAAAATCCTGGATCGCCATTGAGCACCCCATCTTGTGCATCGAGTTTGTTCAAGATTTATTGCGTGAACATACTATACTCTTTCATCTTCTTGATGGTAGATCTTGACGACAGAATCTCAATGTATTCCAGTGCACACAGTCACTCAAAATCTAGGACCACAAACCTGCCACGCCTTGTCTCAGTTTCATGAATAATCCAGTGCGATAACCACCTCAAATCCTTCTGTATCATGGTGCATGCCTCCTGGCTCTGCCGATTGACATCCTGCTTCAACCTCCCAGCGACAATCACAACAATCATGTTCAAGCTACACCATAATTGCCTGATATACAATGGTTAGAATTCTCATATTTGCCGAGAACCCGTCCCAGACACTGGACAATATACCTAGCTCCATTATTCAAAGTCAAAGATCCGAAATTATTCAAGTCGGCAGTCTCAAGCTCGTAATTTTTATCGCACACCATTTGCTGTAGTCTGTGGTTCCAGCTCGAGAGTGGTGTACAGTATTTTCTACAGATATACAGAAGAGAATTGTGTGGACATTATGGGAGCCTTCTCATAGATTCAGATATCTTTACAGATGATGGCTCATCCAGATGAGCTTAAAATTGACGGTATCCACATAAGGTCGTTGGAAAAGATCACCCATGATGTTCCAGACATCAAAATGCTTCCCGTGTCAATGTTCTTGCCAGGACTTCTTCTCCCAAAGGACTTCGCTTGAAACCATCTCACCAACTCAGCAGTTTTTTTTACAGAATCATCCGTGTCGTACAAAACTCACAATTTGGCGCAGTGGTTCTCGAACTAAGACGTTCCTCCCGGATGCCTCAGCCTAGGTTGGGGAAGGATGAAAAGAGCAAGTCTGTATAAATGCTTCCCCCCCCCCCATTATGGACTCTGCTGTATCACTGTCAAGCCAAGCCTGTGCACTGCTTCTTTCATTGGGAGTGCTCTTAAAGCATACAAGGGGTAAACCTGGAATGTTCAAAGGTAACCTGCAAGTGTAACACTCCTCTACTCTCTGCCGATGTGCAAGATGGTTGCACAATTAATGTACATTAAAATTTAATCTGACATTTGTTTGCTCTATTTGAACAATGACCATTCACCAAACAATCCATTCCAATATAGCTGCCGGCTCATATTATCTAGGTAAATCATGGATATCAGCTACCCTTGTTTTATATAGCGTTTGTGAAATTCATCATGTTGGGAGTATCTGTCTTAGCCCCTTGAATTTTCAACTTCTTACCTAGAATGACCTTACTAGTCTTGTTTGGTTTTTTGGCAAGCAGTTGAGTTCTCTTATAACCAACATCACTAAAGACTTTTTTAAAATTTGGAATTCCTTGACCCTACAGGTATGCGCAGGATAAATACGGGGATGAAATATCATTGCGTTTGTGTCACAAATGCGCCATAGTTTTATTTGTTTGATAGATTCAATAGGCTGCCACTTAGAATCTTAAGATTGCACTCGTTGTATTTCGGCACAAGAAATATGGTAGCGACATCGCATTTAGTATCCTGCTTTCTTTGATTAATCAGATATAAATCAAAGTATGTCGCGGGTAGCGGCCATTTTGAATTTTAAAAACACAGATGACTAAGACTCGCGACTGTGCCACTGTGATCTCGTGTTAAACATTAGTCCAGAAGATTTGTTGACCCCAAATGTGGGTCTAGCAATTGGACTGAGTCTATAGCTCCTTTAGTTGTTCCAAATATGTGGAAAATAGGTTTTTGGAAGGCGCCATCTTGAACTCCACGATGGGGCCACCTTGAGCACTTGTAAAATTCCGTCTATAAAGTTTCACTGACGCTCAACCTGTGGGTATGTAGCCATTGAGGAAATCTCTAGCTATTTTAGTTTCCAAGATATTGTCCAATAGTTTATGGAAGGCGCCATCGTGAAATCCAAGATGGCCGCCAAATTAGGGATGTACCAAAGTGCTTCCATCAATTTTCTTGACTTGTGAGGGTCTCACATACTGTATGCCAAAAATTCACAGCCTTTTATCCGAGTGCACACTTCCTCGCTAAAACCCCCTACTAATTTGACTCAACAAATGACATAGATAGGGATCAGGCACAAAAATGCGAGTTGAGGACAACATGGGCGCAAGGGGCCTAAGGAGGCGTGGGACGAATGGTGGAGGAAAAGGAAAGATTATCAAGGTGAGAAAGACGGGAGGCAATGGTGGAAAATGGAAGAATCGCCGAAAAGCAGCTGGTAAAACGGCTTTTAATTCAAACCACTGGTGAGCAATATTTTTTGGTGGATATCTAATCAAAAAATAATGTGACATACTAATATTTAATTACACAATGCGACCTTTTAACTAATTAAATTCTCGTGATAATGGGGGCCAGCTGACTGAGGGCATTTATAGCTTAGATTGAACGAAACAGGAATGAGGCATAACGTCAAAGACATTCTCAGATGAGGAAGAAATATTGCAAAATCCTAGCAATTAAAAGTTCGCAAAGCAACGAGAACCATTTCTTGAATGATCATACAACATCCGTTAGAAATTTATCCCATTAGACCTAACCGCATCTCTCGATAATTTATAAGAAACCTCCGTTTTGCTGTAACAATTCGACGTGTTTGGCTATATAGTAGGTTCCCCGGTGGCACGGAAAAACGAATTTTTCAGGGCAAAGGCCGTCGGAAGGTCATCAAGCCGCTGTTGTTACTCCCGTTTGGGGTCTCCTATCCAGGACCACCAATGCCATTTTGACTTCGGAAAGCAGTGATTTAGAAGTTAAACACTTTTCTAGCACTTTTTAACAACCACGTTTAAACTTTTGAAATAGCTGTTTAATATCTAAAAACTTTATATTGTTATGATGTCTCAGTAGACGTCAAAGGTCAGAATACGTTCAAACACAAATAAATGGAGCCGGTGCAAAGTGATCTAAATTTTAAATATATAAACAGTTTTAAATCTTTAATTGTTTGGTTCAAGAATTTGGTATGTCCATAACAAAATAGTACGTAAAATCACACACAATATTAAGATTATGAATACTTAAAGTTCAGAATTGTCAGTGTTGCAAGAAGCGTTGCAGTTCAACGATTGATATGTCCTCACACAAAGACTCCATAAATGTCCTCATTTAGGACCACAAACTGGAATCCCTATTTGATTCCAAACTGAAGCTCTTCTGGCTAAAAGACGACAGCAGACAGTTCATCAGCTATCAAGCTCCGGTGGCATCCCAAGTTATTATAAATCGTGGCACTATGTATAACATAAATATACCTTATGTAGATTAAAACAAGAGAAATTATACTGTTATAGCTCCAGATTACAATGCATTCGAATCAAACCTTTCAACTCAAACTTTATACCATTTTTTCACAAAGTTCAAAGTCTAAAACTGGACATTACACACAGCATTCATGCATAAACATAACCTTGCTCTAGCTGACCAATTGGAATTCACATAAATGGACACCATTTCAAATATATAACTCTACGGGGGAACTCTCCAGATCATGCAATGTTTTGATCTTAAAGCATAAACAAGTGGACTCAGTTTACTAAGTTTCAACTTGGGGAATTCCCCTTTCTCCCCTTGTGCAATCTATCTAACAGTTGCCACCTTGCACAAACAACATAGAGGAAATCTCCTGCTCTCTTTTAATCAAAAACAAATACTTTTCCCGTGAGAAATCTTTTCTCAAATAAAATTGAGAAAGATAAGATTTTATCCACAATTTTGAGGGGTAATCAACAAATCTAAACAGGTTTAAAATATAATAGGTTTAGACATTTGACGTTAGGGATTTGACACCAAGTGTGTAGAGATTTGACAGTTAATTCCTAAACACTAATGTGACTCATGTTCTAGCACTGTTTGTGCAGTGTATAGTAACTGCATGTTCATGACACGGACAGCTTCCGAGACATTCTCGAACAAAGGCTACCAGGTGGTTTGAAACCGTCAATCTAGGCAATTTCATGTACTAAATAAAATTCTAACCAAACATGATGATGAAAAGATTCCAAATCAAAATAATAAAAAAAATCCTTAAAAAATCATACATAAAAAGAAAACATTCCAGAAACAAAAGCCCAATTAAAAAATCAAATAATAAAATTCTCGAAAAATTACAAATAAAAAATCATTAAAAATAAACCAAGAGAATGAAACAAAATTGTAAAAAAACACAAATAAAGTAAATAAATCAAAAGATGAACGAAATTTGGCGGTACGGGGACTTGCATGTCAACCATGTTCTTTAGCGTGATTCAAAAAAATGTTCCCAGGCGAAATCAAAAATAAAAAGTTTTTTTTTTTTTTTTTTTTTTACAATTATATTTTATAATATAACACATATTACTTATCACTCCAGGTCGAAAATTCCAAGATCAGGCATCTCATTTTCAAGTGATGACCTCATGTTAGAGCTTCCGAAATGCCGTGTGTACAAATTTTAATACAGATACACATGCAATCCCACTTTGCATCTGTGCTTCAATAACAAATCAATAGAATCTTTTAGAAAGGCAAACCTGAAGTCCTTTTTTTAAATGGGTGCAGATAGTGATTGCCTGAACCAAATTGAAAAATTCACAATTCCTGTGAAGGTGATTACACTGTACTTTTGAATTACCTGCAATTTTAAAAGCACATCTGCTGCTTTCCAAGACAAAAAAAAAAGGAATTTTGGAATTATTTATTGACTCACGCTGGAGTCAGAGATGTAGGGCAGCTTCCTAGACAATAATGGTTCTTGTTTAAGCATATTGCAGAAGATGTTGTACATATGGACTTCTCTTCAAATTCTTCATTTGTATATTGTAAATGTTCTATTCACATTGTCTATTATAGCCTAATATTACCTCTAAGGTCACTTCATAAACAATTGCCATCAGTGTTAATTTAGAGAAAAAGCAAAGTTGTGCTGCGGCGACAGATTCAGTTTGTTAATTGACCAAATAGCTCATTCCAGGCTCTATCTTGGTGCACATCTTTCACAGATGTCAGCTTCAGTAAACTGGAACAACCGACCGCCAACGCTTTAAGGGTCTGCCTTGATGACAGGTTGATCTTACTGCGCTTAATATTGTTCACAAAGTTAATAAAATAGAACAAAATTCCCAGTTTTAGGGGATTTGCAAATGAATTACTAATGAAAAGGGAAAACATAACGGATATGAGAAGATCTATCAAACTCCTATCCTGTGCTTTAAAGGGCTTTTGTGAAGAGTGCCAAATGGTTGATTTGGCATTATGGTAATGCAACACTACCACACACAGTCATAGTACACAGTTCTAGCACTGCACATAGGATGCTTGCGAAAATTAAGGCAAACAAATTGTCTCAGCTTCTTTTGGCTAAAAATCTATGTGCTTTTTGTTATTTTTTTGGGTGTGCGTTTTTTTGCTTTTCTTTTTTACAAAATAAGCTATGGTTAAGTAAAAGTAAGTTTATAGCCAAAAATATGATTTTTGGTTTCCATTTTGAAAAATGGTCCGCCAAAATAGTTCCGCCCTCTATCCGAGATATACCTGCTCAGTTTTTATTGTAACTCTAGTGATGCGATCAACAAAGAACCCTTGTCCGCGGTGATAGGGGCACGGGGGAAGGATATTGATTATACTATACACATACGCGATATTTTTTAAAATTTGCGCCGTGGTGTTTTTCGAAATATTACAATATGTGCCGCCACTCCATTGTACCCCTATTCTATTTTCAAAACATAAAACAAACTTCACACACTAACAAAAACACAATATGGAGTCCGTAGAGCTCCACTATTTCTTTTTTTATTTGTATGGTGCCCTACGGATTCGGCGTCCTAGTATTAAAAAAAAAATCGTAGACTTCTTGAAGTGTGAATTTCATTGGTACTCAAACCAGTGTCATCCCGCATTTTGCTCGCATTGGTCGGCAATGAAGACAAAATGGCTCGATGGAAGGAATCTAAAGTGTTGTCACTAGATCCATCGATCAATCTTCAAACTATTTGTATCGCAAATGTAACTCCTCAAAAACATCAACTTCAAGAGCTTGTCACCGTGCTAGTCTAATCACATCCTTTCCACGAACGTACAACACACAGTACAGGGAATACGAACTCTTCATCTGTGGAAGACTGATTAGAGTGACGGGTTTTGTTTAGGTATCTCTGGCTCCCACATTTTGGCATACACTTCGTGTTAAGAAAAAGTACTGAGTATCGCCTAAATAAAAAAACACCTTTAAACTGTGAAATGTAAAACGGCACCACACCGGTTTCGACTATTTGTCGTATATCGTGGCTTGTTGGCATAATCTGGTATGTCAGGCAAAGTAAATACATCCCAAATAGTAACTCCCCAGCCCGAAATTTGTCTGTAAAGCTCAACCCATACATCGTATTTTTAATTATGTGATACAATTGGAAGCAATGTGCATTTACGCGTATTTTGACACCTCATTTGTGACGATCCGCCTCCAACCCACCCCAGGATTTAAAAATTGCAGTAAACCCTACTGACAATCATACTGTTTACAAATGGAAGTCAGTCAATCCTTTTCTTTTCTAAGTGACTAATTATCCTTCTCTGTAGGCTTTAGTGCAACTTAAATCCTGGGGTGGGTACGGTCAACTGGGCATAACTTCATCAATACTCTGTCGATCGCCACAAGAGGTGTCAAAATACCGCTTCAATTGTATCCCTGATATGTAATCGATGGTATTGTTTGGACTTGACAAATTTAAGGCCGGGGTAGGGAGTTACTTTTTGATGTGTTTATATAAGACAACGATATTGCCATTGAAGTGGAGCGAATGGAGTTGAGAAACACAGAATTTCTGGCCCGTAAAGTAGCGCGCGTGTTGCGCTCTTGGGCACAACACCTGGGCAAGACACTTCTCTCTCTCTCCAAATTGAGATGTCGGGATGACTATCGTAATCTAGGGCTTACGGGCAGTGCACTACTCTCCCAACAGCAAACGCAAATAAAGCGACATGAATTCCTGACGATTTCCTGAACACTGAAGGCAGCGCAATAATGATGGCCAGGCGTAATTGTATATTTCAAAGAATGCATTATAAATCAAATTATTATTATTATTCATATCAATAAAGAGCTTTTTTTTCAATTATTCAAAAACATTATTTTGGATAAATATTGCACTCTCCACAGAAAGGAAACGTAAGTATGATTGTGTATCATATAATGTTGCTGTAGGGGTTCGCCACTCCTCTCGCACAGCGAGTCTGCTTTATATTCCCAGCATATGCCGGTGTAAAGAAATTGAGTGTCCCCCATGAGAGAGTGTCCTAGCTACCCAATTGCAACATGTACGGAATAAACCGTGACCTTGTATACGAGGCCATTTGGGTACAGTGCTGAAACAAACGATGCATACAGCACTCAATGGCGAACACAATAGACAGATGGGTGGTAGGACACTCAGTCACGCGGACACGGTAGTTTATGACACCGGTTTCATGAACTGGTAGTCCACTCAATCTATGAAAAATACTAGGTACACCTGGACAAAATTGCTACAGAAGGTTTTTTGCTGCAACAAGCAGTACAAGATCTCCCAAACAACATATCAAAAAGGTAGAAAAAGGGAAGACTGGAGGACGTGCTAATTTGCATTTATCCTACGTGGACGTATACGTCCATATTTCGACAAAGGGGTATAGTTCATAAATGCATGTTTAGGGAGATTTTCGATTTCTGTTAGCATTTGAACATGTTTTGCATGGCTATGCCTGCAAGATGTGTAGCACTTGCAATTGATATGATGTGGAAAATTATGGTCATTATTCAAAATGGCCGCAGTTTCCCGCCAAAATTCATTTTGCATTCTGGATGATTTGTCAGACTAAAATCGGGATGGGGAGATCTTTATTTAGCAAATTATTATCAGGGAGTATTAATTCAAACACAATGGGCCAACTTGCGCCGGGGGCACTCCCTATGTGAAGTGATGGGTATATGTGCCTTGGCCAGGTAGAAATAGGGTCCTTTCAGATAAAATGTCCCAAACAATACCGGGTCATTCGGTACACAAGCTGAATAAAAAATGGGGTCATCCAGTATGGAACTTTAAGAAGGGGACCACTGAGGTTAAAACCTGAAGTTAAAATGGGAAGTGCCTCTTTTTCAGAGTTCAAATTGCCATGAAATTATAAACTTGCTGCCATGAAATTATAAAATTGTTAAAAATGTGCACGTAGGCCGCGAACAGTTTGAATTTGGGTGTTCAAATTCTTTAAAAAGTGGATAATTTTATGCAACCCGGTGAAAAAAAAGTGGATAGCAGGAAAGAAGAAAATTGAATATGTGAACATTTTTAAAAAGGGGGTCATCGGGTAATAGGTAGGACAGCAGCACAAAAAGGGGGTCAAGCATTCTAGACGTCACCAAAGTCAGCATCTTACAGACCTTGACTACGCAGCTCTAACAGGATATGTGCTGCACAAGATCTACTATAAAGCATCATTCGAGAATGCTGCAGATAAAGTCGGCGTAGCCTACATCTAAATGCCAAAGAGACGGAATGGAATACATGACCGTCAACGAGGAATAGAATCATCAACCTATCTGCACTACTCAACTCAAAGAGGTGAGACTGCAAGTACCTCGTGTCCTATGTTGCCGACAGCAAGAAACACTCAAGAGTTAGTGGACCGTGGCCAGATCACTAATAGCCTCGTCCCCATTTTCCTAGATTTACCGGAAGTGGTCAACATTTTGGTATCTAAAAAAAGCTATACTATTTTTCTCACTTACCCTGTGAAATCTTAGGGCTAAAGGATATTTGGTTCGGAAGTTACGAGCGAAAATGTACCCCATTTTGGTCGAACGATATTAATTTTACACAGTAGTCTATAGGCTAAGAAAATCATGTTTTTATCTCTCACATGAAAATGGATTGAAATATCGGCGCAAAAACTTTACAGATGGGGTTTGTGGGTGAAGGTCATTCTATCAAAATGAAAACGTTATATACTTAAATCGGGTCGTCCCCTTTTAATATATTGTATAATAACCAAAATATAGGCACATATGGCACATAGGTTTTATGCAAATTAGCATGTCTTGCCATTCTTCCTTTTTTCTACCTTTTTGATATGTTGTTCGGGAGGGTTTGTACAGCAAGTTACAGCAAGAAAACCTTCTGTAGCAATTTTGTCCAGGTCATAGCGTAGATTGAGTGGACTATGGCGAGTCCCAGTGATGTAGTGTTCTACTGTTGTGTTCTCCATTGTGTACATAGTGCAGTTAGTGTCCACTGTAAACGGGCCTCGACCTTTTGCCCACCCAACCGAATCATTGTGACATGAATCCATTCATAAGTTTGATCGTATGTAAATGATTCCCACTTCACAGGGCACCATCCAATCACTGATCAATGACATGCTATGGATGAGTGATTACCCACACATTGTGTGCATGAACATTGGCGAGTAGGCCTGTTTTTACACATGTTGGAAGCCTTGTTAGAAATGGTCGTTTCGGATATTTTTCAGTACCGTATGTCAACCAAATTACACCACCTTATAGAAAATAAGATTATCTTGGTTGTCAGCTTCTACGAAGAGTATAGGTCTAACCGTTGTCCATGGCGCTCTCTTGAATCTGCACAGCAATACTGGTGATTTTTGCCATAGGGTTAGCATTATACCCTACCAAAATTAACCATTTTCGGATTTTTCTGAATGTTCTATCATAATAAAATTCACATATGTTATTGATGATAATATATTCTACAATTAGAGCTTCTACGAAGAAAATCCCTTCAGCACTTTCCTCGCAACGACGTGAGTTTTCTCATGTCCTATGCGTTAAGCACATAGTACGTGTGACAGGTCATAGGCCTATTGAATGCACTGTGTGCACAGTGAATAGGGAAAATGGACAGTAACTGCAAGATGAATGAATACATCACCTATTTCGCCAATATCCAGTAGCATCGTCTACAAGGTAACGGTTTATTTCGTGTATGTTGTCATGGTAGCTAAGACACTCTCTCATTGGGGACTCACAAGTTTCTTTACAAACTGGTACCCTTATACTCCTGGGTGGAGAGAGGAAATTGCCTTGCCAAAGAGCACACGTGACAAGACATTGGCGACAGCGGAACTCACGATCTTATGCTTATGAGGCGAACACTGATGCAACTGCACCACATGTGCCCACTATTGAATACCCGCCACTAATTGCAATATATATATATATATTTTTTTTTTATTTTGTGTCAATCTGCTAAAAAGGTAATAAAATATCATACTTGAAGTCACCAACCAGGAAAAGTGTGGATAATGCACGTCTTGTACGAGAGGTAAAAAATAAAAGTGTTCTTATTGTGTTCATATGTTCACCAATATGTTTATCAGGTTATACTCTAAAATTTATAGTTTTGCCCTATCTTTGGAAAATACGTAATGGCTATAAGGAAATAAAGTTTCAAGGTCATCCTGGGGCAAAATTTTAAGAGCGCTCCGCATTTGTCGAAACTGGTGGCAATTTATTCGACTAGTCATCTGTACCTAAGATACTTTCATTTAATCTCTATGTGACACTTCGGTGTGTACTATCTAAGACAAAAGACTCGCTCCTGTAATAGACTGTGTAAACTTCAGGACGTTCTGCTCTAGAAATGTACAAAGGAAAGTAAAAAATAGCACAAAATGTATACCATGGGTTAGTATCTAGTGAGACCAACAATTTGACACCATTTGCATTTGTATTAGTTCATTCTTAGCTTTCAACCCCATGATGACCTTGAGCAGTGATCACCTCCTAGCTATTGAACTATAGTCCGTAGATATACAAATACTTAAGTGGACAGGGGGTTCCTAGGGACCCGTAAACTATATTTTGCTCCTTTTACGACTAACGATATACTCTTTCCGACTGGATAGGTTTTTTTGTAATTGTGTAACTTTTGGATATGCATCTTTTTTCGAAAAAAATATTAAAATCTATCGTTCAGATATTAGATAATTAGGAACCCGCCTCCTTGTCCACCAACAGTAAAATATTGATTTATGCATGATATTTTGATGATATCCAACTATCTCTTTGTAGGTAATCCTAATCTGTTAACCAGTTATTACCGTGTACTGGCATTATAGAGTAACGGTCATTCTTTTGATATGGTAAAACAAAATGTTAATTGTCATTTTTGTTATTTAATAATAGCGTTGGTTACAAACATCCATTAGGTAGCGAGTCACATATGGGTATTATCTTGAACCAGAACTAATCTAATACCGGCCAACTGTTTTCAAGAGTCTCTCGTCTCTGTATTTGTAACTCGATTTCTAGTCTACCTCGACCCCGCCACATTTTTTCAATTCATTGTTATTCTATTTTCCCCTGAGGTTGATAACTTCATATATCCAAGTATTGTTTTTCTCTAGCTTTCAAACACACGTTTCATCATTTACAGTCTATAAACACACGCCACGTGACTTGTTACGCTTACGGCGCATTCGTATTTGTAATTGGTGATATTGTATGGCTAGTCTGTTTTGGTTTTTCCAATACCTTAATTATGGAGGTGATTTTATGTAGTGCCATATGGGTGATTCATGACGTATTTCTATTTGAACTATCAAGGGAAATTCACTATCCATATAATAGCTAGCTGAAAAAGCTTCCTTGTATCAACTATCTGAATTACGTCTGCGTTATAGTTGTAAATTGCATTGGTTTGAAATGTTTCTTGTCATAACTTGGTCTTGGTCTATATATCCAGTATTGTTGTGTAACATAACCCGTCTTTGACTATATTGCTCTAATACTCAAATGTAACCTCTGCTTCTCAATCATTATTTTTGTACGAATGTAGCGGTACGCCTGCATTATTCTTTAGCTCAATGTTTGTTTTCACAACAGATACGGTATTATTACCAGTAAGGAACAATCTGAGATGAACCATCGTTACCTGAGCCATTTTTTGTAACAAAACTTCCCGAAGGGGGGGGGTTGCCCCCCTATGAGTTTCCGTTACTGAACACCCGATTCTGGTAAAATTTGGTACCAAAGGATAGCTTAGAGTTTCTTCTTTCATTTGGTACCAAAATAAGTACTAACATCCCCATTATGACGTCACAATGACGTCATATGTGAGGAAAGTACGCAAAATACAATATAGGGTGGAAAAATTGATATTTCGCAATTTAGCGGACTCAAACACCCTATATAGCTCTAAATGATTTTTATATACAATAGTCATTTCCCCCATCAAGTAGAGTAAAACAAAACCGCATGAATCTGTTTTCCAAACCTTTTTGGCCCAAAATTGAATTTTTCACTGGTTGTGTCTATGGCAATGGCAGTTTTGCTTGACATGCAAACTTTCTGACGTCATTGTGGAGTAATGCTAGGCATGTGGGTACTTATTTTGGTATCCCTGGAAGCGGCGGCCATGCTATCTATGGGTACCAAATCAAGTGTTCTGTGAGTTCCTGTGTGTGTTAGGCCATGTGGTAACTTCTCTTCCGGGAGGTGGGGGGGGTGGTTTACACCCCAACTATCCATCACTTTGGGATCACCCTGTATCTACCTATACCCCGGTGGATGTTTGTTTTGGGATTAAAAGGAGCGGGAAACATGACAATTGACAATTACATTAAATAATTTGGCACCAAAAAAGGGGTTTCAGAAGCAGGGGGAAAAAAACCTGAAGGGGGGGGGGGTGGTAACCACCCCCCCCCCTTCGGTAGACGAGGGTTAAGGCTTTGACCAAGAGCCATGCAGGACATATACATCATCAAAACCAAGCTGCGTCATACTAAGCATGTTGGTACTTCTTCATGTTGGGGGAACGTTGGCGCAGCGTATCTTCCCTCGCCTTTCACCAATGAGGTCTCGGGTTCGATCCCCGGCAGGGACTCGTTCTCTATGGCTTTATGTGAAATTGGTTTCTCGATCCATACTCGTTCCCGCAGGTTTTCTCCGGGTACTCCGGTTTCTTCCCGCTTCTAAAATCGAGCTTCTTCGCATAAATCTGTTCTGGTATTATGGTTTCTCTGATGTGCTGAGCGCCTTTCATGACTGCCGCACAGCGCCTTGAGCACGTTTATGTGGATATGTCGCGCGTTAAAAATACACATTATTATTATTATAATTATTCTCTCCCGAAGGGAAGCGGTTACTCCCCTACCCCCCAATCCATCACTTTGGGATCACCCTGTAATTATCTGTACCCGGCGGGTGTTTCTTTGTGCATGAAAATGAGCGTAAAATGTCAATTGACAATTACTTTTATTTTTATTTATTTATTACGCTTTATCACTGGTACAGTCTTTTTTTACATTATAAAAATAGAAAACTATATAAAATATATGATATTGCACATTAATTAGAATAAAACAAGGATAAAAAAGACCAGTGAATGGCAGGAACGAACAGGTACATAGGCACCTCTAGGACCGTCCCACCAGAAAATTACATTAAATAATATGGCACTGGAACGAGGTTTTAGTAGGGCCCAATCTTAATCAATTTAAACAATCGTAGGCCTACGTTTCTTTAAAAGGATAATGCAATATTTACCAAAATGCATATTTATCGATATATTATATTAGTAATTTACGTAACAATCCGGTTTGTTACTGTCAGGTAATTGCCGTCTAAATTTCACGCATAAAGAAGAAGAAGGTATAACTTTGGTCTGTTTTAGGGGCAGGTAGAAGGCTACGGTGTCTGTGAAATGTATTGCATCGCATATTTCTGGTCTATCCACAGGATTTCCTGTTAAGGGAATTTTAAATAAAATTGCTTGCAACTCGGAGGTGCGAGAATCGTGTCACTATATTTTGTTTCACGGACCAGTAATCGACTTTCATTCAACATTTACGACATTTAGTTTCGGCATGTAGTTGTTTTTGCCAGTTTAAACAATATCATACTTTTTTAAGTTTCTTTAGAAACCCGGTGTAGATAAATGTCATACTAACCCTTTTCTACCTGAGCCATATTTGTAACAAACCTCCAGAAGGGACGAGGAGTAGTTGCCACCTCCTATGATTTTACTTATTGAACATCCGATTTCTATAAATTTGGAACCACAAGACAGCTCAGTTTCTTATTTCCATTGGTATCAAAATAATAAACATCAAGAATCAACATTCCCATTATGACGTCAATATAACGTCATAAGTTGAGAAAAGTATAAAAATACTCGATATGGGGTTGAACATTGATATTTCGCAATATTACTCACTCAAAACATTATCATAGCATTAAATATACAACTAGTCATTTCCCTCAAGTACAGCCAAAAACCGCGTACAAATCGATGTTCCTAATTATTTTGGGTGAAAAAATGAATTTTCCCCTATTCTACACTGTGTGTCATGGAAATTGACAGTTTTGCTGAAATGCGATTTTTTATGTCATTCTGATGCAATGCTAGGCATGTTGGTACACTCTGGTATGAATAGAAAGAGGGAGACCATAGCTATTCATTGGTACTAAAGTCAAATGTCCGTATTATTTCTGCGTCGTGCTAGGCATGTTGGTACTTCTCTGCCGAAGGAGGTGGTTGCTTGAAGTGAATGCACGCTGAGTCAAGCTATTTTGTGGGGTGTTTAGCAGTTTATTCACACGTCTACATCACAAGACGTCCATTTTATTGAGCGCCCAGAATGCCGCCTAATCTTGACCTTTCACCATATGACCTGACCTAATGGACTACAGGCGGCTCTTAACACTTACGATCACTGAATAGTTCTTACAACACAAGTCACAACGTAAGTACGGATCTACACTCCTCCCCCTTTAGTTCCAACACAATGATTTAGTAATTTCAGCCAATCTCAAAACTTTACCAAAGTCACAAGGACAATTCAAAGCCTCCTTGTACAATTCTTATACTTCTAACACATAAGCAGTCAAGCATTTTTAATAGGCACCTGTAGTGACTTCACCGATTAAAAATCAAATATCTAACTATGTGATCCAAAAGATCACAGTGGAAAATATTTGGTTTCCTTATTACCAAACTGAATACAATACTTTAATTTGGCTTCCATTGTTACACTTGAGATTTGTGGAATCAATATGACGTGGGTGGTCAGTTGACTGTAAAACTAGCACACTAGGTTCAAGTGACACATCGGGTTAGTGGCCCATCAAGATGATCATACATAATTTTTTGGAAATTCTGCTGGTTTATACTGATTACCTCTGCAACAGTATTTACCGTCACAGAGCTGGAAGCAACACTTTGCTCTGGATAAGTAAAAAACCACAAATCCTAAAGAAAACATTCTTTTGTTATCTGGTCTCAAAATCTAAACAAGGAGACCATTCAGTTAACCCTGTTTACTCAAGACACTTAATCATCATAATCATATCGGTTTGGACCTTCCAGACTCTCTGTGATCTACGACGGGTAGCCACTTGTGACTGTTCAACTGTCACTGGCTGTTTTTTTATGCTTGTTACGTTTCAACTGTCACTGGCTTATGCTCTGCATCCACGGTCGTCAACTTTGGCTACTACATGTACTCTACTTCTGTCTCTTCCCCTCTGGTAAACCAAACTCTGGGACAAACATCATTGTCCATGACTGACAGTAGGGGGTTGGGCATGTTCACTGACACCATAATCAAATGATTCAGCATGTCGCCAGCCACACGCGACCATCGTTCAATTCCCACTCGGTATGATACGGCCGCCCTTAGCCACATTCTTGCTACTAAGCCTTTTGGTCCCCGCGGCAAAATTTTCTTGCGTACCACGGCATCACCTATTTGCAATTGGCGCATTTTAGAGCGCTTGTCATAGGTTACGCTTTTGCTCCTCGCAACTGCTTGAGCCTGAACTTTCTGTTCCGAGATTGGGTGCGAGCCAATGCAAGGCGTGAGCGAATTTGGCGCTTGAACCACATCTCTGCTGGGGACTGACCAATGTTTGGTGGTTGTGGTTTATGCGGTACCAAATGAACACTTTGAACACTTTAGTCTCAATTGATGAGTTATAGTCACTTACTCCAAAGAATCCTTAAAAGTTTGTACTAGCCCTTTCGCAATCCATTGCTGTATGGGTGAAATGGACCGATATTTTTTAACATGTGTTATATTTTGCCGTTGAGTTTTCATAAACTCCTCAAATTCCCAACGCTTGTGAACCACTAGCCCCACCATTGGTCTGCACTATGATTTGGCGTAACTAACCGCGTGAACCGCGAATATAGCTCGAAGTTTCTCTACTGGTTGTCGCTGATGTTGCTGTCTTCATAGGGACTTTCCCTCCAACCACTTTGGTGCTGCGTCTAACAACCACTAAACATGTAGCCTATTTAGGGTCCGCAAGTCAATGTAGTAACAGACGCAGGCCTCTTCGGGCCACTCCCCTGTTGCATGGGCAAAGTTGGTGGTGATTTCCTATGAACCTGACAGCTTGTGCCAGTTTTTGTGCACAGGTTTCTAGTTCTGTTGTCTATTTTGGGGCCACCAAATGACACTGCGGGCTAGTGCCTTCATACGCACCAATGCCAACATGTGTCCCTCATGTAATCGTGTAGCAAATATCGCCGTCCTTGGGGTGGTACAATAACTCTCGCGCCCCTAGACAGAAGGCATCCATCATGGATGCTGAGTTCATCCTTGCGTGCAAAGATATGGCTGAAGGTCTTCCTCCACGAGCGTGTTGGGCCACCCATTAGACATTACAAAGCATCGACTTCTTGAAGAACTGGGTCCTCTGCGGGTCCATTGGGGCGAATTTTGTCTGGGGTTCCCCCGCCCCCCCCCCGTCGCTTGCGCATATGGTCATAACCATCACATATCCGCTGGTGCTGGCGGTTGCTCAGTTTGTGGTAGGGCAACGACTGAACCCATTCATCCTTTTCCGTTTGGGTTTTTGAGACCTTGCTTGTATTTCAACTTGTACTGATAAGCTGAAAGAGTTAGGGCCAACCTTTGAACGCGGGATGATGCCAATTGCCGGTACATTGGCCTATTTTCTCCTAACAGTCCCAACAGTGGTTTATGATCCGTGTTGATTGTTAAAGTCTCTCCTCTAAAGATGCGTGTGGAATTTCTTCACTCCAAAAATTACAGACAAACCCTCGCGGTCTAGTTGTGAATAATTACGCTCTGCAGCTGAGAGTGTCCTCGAAGCATACGCTACTGGATGCCCAGTCCATCATCCATATGGTTTGCGCTAACACAGCCTCTACGCCCGTAGGGGCTAAGCTTCACAATATAGCAACAAGGTTTCTGAGGGTTGAAATGAACTAAATCACCTCTGCTGATGCAATTCCTTTGTTTACACCGACACTCTCAAATGTCATTTGCTGTTGTTTCCCCCAACACCACCAGCTTGTCTTTGCACAGAAGTGTGTGCAGTGGTGCTAGAAGGCTGGCTAACTGGGGAATAACTTAAACTTGCCGTAGTAGTTTACGAGTCTGAGAAAGACCTAAGCTCTGTTGTCTTCTTGGGTACCTGTGCTTCAAACTACCCGCTTGCACCTTCTCTTTGGTTGTTGCAGGCCCTGTGCTGTGATTCTGTGCCCCACCACTTGGACCTTACACTTTCCGGTGCAAATAACATGCATTTGGTCCCTTCCGTAACCGTAGTCCCCCGCGTTTTCCAAACGTTGCAAAAGGGGGGGCTCGATCCATGTGGCTAGGTGTTCCGTCGTCAATTTTGGGTGCAGTAGTATAATACAAACATCGAGAATGTTGCCACATGGGGTATGTCTGCAAGAAGACTGGTCCATCACTCGCTTAAAATATCGATGGCGCCCGCTGAAATCCCAACGGACAGCGTGTATATTGGCTATAAAAGCCTTGGTGTGTGTTAATTGTCACAAGTTTGTCGCGCAACTGCGTCGTCCCATTCAATTGCTGGTATGCAATTGCTTTTGAGATCTAACTTTGTGAACGTTTGCCCTCCAGTCAGCTTTGGCGAACAACTCTTCGACTCGGGTAACGCGACCTGATTTACAGTAATTTATATCAACACATATGCCTGACTTCCAGTGTGTGCCTGTCCCACCGCGCGAAAAAGGCACTCTTTCTAGCACACCAGTGCTTTCTAACCTATTCACTCATTTCTAACACTTTGATTTAAGTGCCAATGGAACTGGTCGGGCTTGCAGAACACGCGGTTGCGGCATCGGGCTGTATGACTAATGTGTACCGTATGGTCTTTAGGGGTACCGTCATTCTCGTCACTGAACAACTGGTTGGTCTATTAACAATGTTTTTTCCTTAGTTGTCGTGCTGCACTACTGTAACCCTGTGCAAAAAAACTATGTTGGTCCCACGCTAACCTCACTGGCATGTAACAGTCTACGAGCCTAAGAGATTGGGACCTGTACCTGCCACTATTAAGAAGGTAATGTTCATTTTCTTGATTTTATGCACCCATGGCAACACTCCTAAGCTTCAACACCCAATACAGGGATACTTTCCCCAGTATATGTATGTAATTGGACTTGTAACACTCAAAGGCAACACCTCTTGGTCCCCATAACTCATTGTACACCTGATCACTTACAATGGTGACTTAGCGTCTTCGCTGTGTCCACCTCCATTATCACCTGTCTACCATGAATATCTCAAGGTAAACACTATTGGATCCTGACGGGCCCCTGAACTCAATTATACATGCCATATGCACCAATGATTCGACGCAGGCTTCCTCCAACGGAGTCTGCTTTCCAAACAATCGTTGGTATCAGTGGGTGCCACAAAATTGGCATCTATTCCGTTGTACTTTTGGCACACTGTTTAGCTATGTGAGCCGGTTTGTTACTTGCATGGCATTGTAAACATTCTTAGCCAACAGCGGCCTGCAGTGAGTGCACCCTTACCCACACAAACCGTAGCACTTACTATTAAACCATTTGGGAGAACCAGAGTGTGTGCTTTCTACTCTCGTACTTAGGTTTACTATTAACACGATTTTGTGTGATACTGAGGGTGACTTCTACTTTTCCCCACTTTATTTACTGTGGGCTGACTTGGGGAGTCGCTTTGGTTCAGTGTGCTAACCCTATAAAAAGTACATCATCTACAGCTTAATTCATATACAGTTCAGATGCATAGTCTAATTTTAGGGGCAGGTAATTAGCTAATATGGTTGCCTTACTTCAGTGTGTAGATACGACACTTTTGGTTGAGTGCAAGAAAGTCGGAACTGGTAGATACGAATTTGTTGGCCGACACTGGAAAACAGTATACATCCGACATGTTTTAATTTCTGTATATCAATAGCGATGGTGTTTTTACAAAAGTGTAGAAGTAAAAAATCTCCCAAAAATATTTTGTTAAAGAAAGAGCAATTATAATTTTTTTTACCAATTCATGGCTAATTTTCGGCACAAAAACCGACATCAAACACTATTAAAAAAAATGCAGTTACCTTTTTCCCACTCAATATTACTATCAGTACTTAATTAATTTACAAAGGTAATGAATACGCATAATTGAACATGTTTTCCAAGTAAGGCTCACATTTATTGCAGAGTTATTTAGGCTAAATAAGCCGATTAGGCTGTCATTAACGACTTTGTTGCACGCAAAATGAATTCCCCGACTGTCGTGCAACAAAGTCGTAACTGGTAATACGACTTTGTTGCACGATCACGGGAAATCTGGTGTGTAGTTACGACGCCATTTTAATTAGCCAATTACTTCTTATTAAGTCGACATAAGTGGAAAATGAACTATTTATAAATATTTAAAAAAATACATTTTAATCATGTTAAGAATTATTTTCATTCAACAAAGAATCAAACAACAAAATGCTTCTCCTGTAAATCATGAAACTTGTTACGACTTTGTTGCACACAATATTTGTAATATAAAAAAAGAAAAATTAAAAAAAAAAAAAAATATGAGTATGAAACTTACTATGTTAATCGATAAACAAAGTAACTATGCCAATATCGCCAAAACCTCAGAAAGCTGAAATACAAAGTGTGTTCATGTAACCGACGGTTTGGTGGCACAATTTTTGAATTTATATCCAACCGTCTCTTGGTAGGGTAATTCTGATCTGTTAGCCTCTTAGGTAGTCCGAGTCCTAGTCTGCTACTAGCCTGTTAAAGGGGCAGTCGTGATCCCAGCCTCGTCCCCACCGACTTACGTACAAAAAGTTGAGATTTTCATACAGCTTGAACTCGTTTTTAACATTAGTCATCCATGTGTGCCAAAACATACGTGCAAATTCGGTCGTTTCTGTAGAAATTCGCAATTTTGTAATTTTCTTCTGTCCTTTAAAACGTGACATATAAAATAATCGCAGCAGTGGTCTATGGGCACCGTGATGCAAACGATCAATTTGCTCATAACACAAAACCGCAAAGGTCATGAATCAGCTAAAAAGTTGTGAATAACGCTTTGTCAAGGATATCTAATGATCAATGAAAAAACATTCAAGGTGCTTGAATCACGAAATGCATCTTTGATATTAGTTTGTAATTTAAATTTGTCCGGAAACAAAAATCCATTAGGTAGAGAGTTTCAGAGTATAAGTATCTTGAACCAGAACTTATTTAAAACAGTCTGGCCGTTTTCAAGAGTCTCACTCTCTGCTTGAACTCGAGTTCATTTTACGTGACCCCGGCATAATTTTTTTTCTGTACTTTTTTATTCTATTTTCCCCCCGAGGTTGATGACTTCATTGATCCTAGTTTGTATTTGCTACTATTTCAAAACACACTTTTATCTCACACGCGTCACGTAACTTCACGCTACGTCGGATGTGTCTTTTGCGATTGGTGATATTGTTATAGTTATGGAGGCGATTTTTTTCTATTAACTTGTAGGTTGCTGCATATGTGTAATTGGCGTGATGTATGTTTATTTGAATCTACAAAGGGAAATCCACTAGCCCTTTAGTAGCTAACTAAGAACTTTCCTGAATCAAAAACTTACCTAATTTACTCTGCGATCTAGTGGAGATGTACATTGGTTTAAAATGTTTCTTGTTAAAAACCTAGTCTTGGTCTATAATTGCCAGTATTGTTATGTAAACTGAACCTGTGTTTAATAGAATATTACTCAAATGATTAAATGTAGCCTATCACTCCTCACTTTATTTGCACGAAATTTAGCGATACCTGAATATTTTTTTCACCACAAAGTCAGCATGGCAATTTGATGATATGGGCTACACTCGCAATTAAGGGCAAAATCGGGCATTTCAATTTGGACTATACATTACTTGAAGAACGATCTGGTAATCTCCTATTTGTGATGAGGTCTTAGGCTATTTCCATAACGGCATGGTTTTCATAAGCTTGTTGGATTGACAAATCTCTTTATACTTTTATTCCGGAATATGTTCTCATTTGTATATATATTGTAAATGTTCCTTCTTCACAGTTGTCTATTTTCGCTAAATATTACTTCTCCTCAGTACATTTCATAATAAATGCCGTCAGTAGTTAATTTAAGAAAAGGCACGTTGTGCTCGGCTGCGACGAATTCAGTTTGTTGTCTTTGACGTCAATGGCCCTTCATTGGTATAGAACTTCTTGCACATCTTTCCCATATCTCATTCAGTAATACCGACCTGCACGCTTTAACCCCGTCTACACCTATCCATTTCGTACCACCCCAGTGGTTACGAAACAATGATTCAACTGCTTAGGCTAAAATCATAAATCTGTGGAAGAGTCTACTAAAGTTTCCATGGAGAACATTGAACCACAATCCTCAAGACACAACATCATTCAAAAAAGATCATAATAAAGAAACATAAAATCTATGATCTAATCCCTAAATGTAAAACTCAACAATAACGCAGAACACAACAAGAGCAGGCTAACTCCCACAACGAAGGGTACTTCCTCCCGGAAGCAAGGACCATAGGCCCTACAGACCTCACCCACTACTCAGTATGCTCCAGCAACCCCCCCTCCCCTACTTACCCCTCTTCTTAACCACCCCCCCCCCCCCCTTTGCTCGTCATCCCCCTCCTTAGACTCTCTCCCCCCCCTTTCACCTTCTACTACCCTCCCCCTCTCCCTCCTCCCCCCCCTTCGGTAGCCCTGCCTCTGCCTTACCTACGCGTCACTCAATTCGCTATTCGGCTCCCGCAACTCTTGCTCCTCTTCATACTTGGTCTGACCTCTCTCCTATTCCGGCACGCCCGCCCCTGGGTACATCGACACCACTCACAAGAGGAAACAACACACTAAGCATCCTTTCTCACCCCTCCCCGGACTTGTCGGCCCTAAAAGGCACTGTGAGAAACCCCAGTTCTCCCAGAGAATTATACCACGCCCAGACCTGTTGCAACTTCCAGAGTCCCGGCCCGGGGCTGTACCTAAAGACGCTCGCCGGGGGGTGCGTCTCCTGGGTAGCCATGCTGACCTCGAAGTAGTGCCCGCCGGAGTCCCTAGAGTCGGATGCCACTCCAAACCCGGGGGCGTGCGTTCCTTCTGCGTGCTTAAGGCCCTGCCTCTGTGGGGCTCTCAATCCGGGCCGGGGGGAGAAGCATGGGCCCATACAGACCCCCGCGAGGTGGTGGGAACTAACCTCTACTACTACGCCCACATGGCCATCTCGAGGGTAAGGATTGAGGTGCTTCCTGTGGGATGGGGTGACGACAAGTCATTGATCGCGGGGCTCAAGTCTGCGCGCCCTCCTTCCTTTTTCTCCCCCTTCCACCCCTCCCCTCCCCCTATCCATTGACCTTCGCTCTTATGTGCGCCTCTCCACCCGCGGCTGTCCCTCTGCTTTTCATGGGGCACTCCATACTCTCTTCTTTGCGCGAACTCTCGCTCCCTTAACCGACCCCCACGGCGACGGGCGGTGAGGACTAGGCTACCGGTCCCTCCCCGTCGCAGGTAGGCCTCCGGCGAAGGTATCTCCGACGTGCTCCTCAGATACCCCAGCCGCACCGAGGGGACCACCATTGGTCCTCGGCGGCACCCTCCCTCCCTTCCCCCCCCCCCCTTCCCCCCTTCTCCCTTTCCCCTGCGAAGCGCCCCACTCCCCGCGCCCCGCTTCCTCCACTCTCCCCCACAGCCCCATTTTGCAACAATCACTTACCTACTTCCTAGAGCCCTTCCCCGGACGCTATGCCCGTCTTGAGCTCTGCTGGTGGGGCATGCCATCCCTCTTGCCCTGCCTCACGAGATACCGCTACGCCCTGCCAGCTTGGCTGATAACCTTAGTCACAGCCTCCAGTCCGATGGAGGTGAAACTCGCTCCACCCCCCACTCTCCTGCCTAACTCTTCCCGCCTCTACCTCATATCTCATCGCCCCACAAGTCTCCGCCGGAGATGAAGAATGGTCTCACTTCCCTTCCCCCGACTGCGCCTCCACATCCCTGCCACTACCACTTGCCTCCCTTGAGCTCGAAGCTCGATATCCCAACCCTTTCCCCCCTTCTCACCTCCCCCCCTCTGACGCGGCGCAATGCCCTTTCTGCCTATGCCTCATCCCTATATTCTCCACAGGACCCATTCGCCCCTCCTTTCCCCAGTAGAAGACTGATTTAAGCTTTATGCTTGACTACATCTCCGACTGGGAGGGTAGCCCGTGTACTAGAATTCTTTACCCAGAGCACCCCTTAAGAGATCTCGGTGGCCTCATTCTGCGAAGACCTATACCCCTGCCTCGGGTCATGATGTGGAGTCGACTTGCTTCCAAACCTCACGCTACGTGAGCCGACGAATATCTTGCCCGTCTGTTCTGACTCTGTTGATCAACGAACCCTCACAGCTACTCATGCGCCATTACTGGTCCAATCCTCTCCATTCCCTGTTTTCTGCACCTCATAGCGAGGCAAATGATCAAATGTCCACCGTAAACGAGCTCCCTCACTCCCCCCCTTCCACCCCACTCCTCTCCCTCGCACCTCTGCTCTCTCCACCCCTTACCCCTACGGCCATCGCCCGCTCCTCCCCGTCAGAATTCTTGAGTCTTTAACTATTGCGATAGGAGAGGACCATCGCATATGAAGGCAAAAGAACCTAATAGAAAGACAACAAAAGTCCCAAAAGCGGTAAAGGGGACACTTGTGATCACCGCCATCATCCCACGATGGCGAAAGCTAAGTAAGTGAGTTAACCTTTGGATTTGCACCTAACGCTATCATATTTATTCAACAATCCTACAAAATATCTAATCTATTTATGGTGGTAATTAATATTAATCTCGTTCCTGGTCCTTTTGAATTAAGATACTTTCATTATCCGTATGTGACACATCAGTGTATAGTAGTATTAAGACTAACGATGACTTAATCCTATTATAGACTTTGCCTCTATAAATGTACAAAGCAAGTAAAAATAAGCACGAAATGTATACCGTGTAAAACCAATCATTATGTGGGGGTGTTATATCGTCATTTGACGCTATTTTGAAAGCGGTCCTTAATAATGAATACATTTAAGGGGTGAGTGTGACCGCTCTATAAATACATTTGACATCCACAATATTATATAGCAAACATTGCAAAACTGGGCCATTTCCACCACATTTTTGCTAGTAAAACATCAATATGAGTTGGCTCTACTTACATTTTTTGCAGCCATTTCGAAATAGCCGCCCATCCATTACGAATCCATTTAAGTAGTAATGTGACCTGGCTCTATACATTTGGCAGACAACAATTTAGGAAGCACAATGAAAAACTAAGCCATTTTCCTCCTTTCCCCTTTTTATGGTTATTAAACATCATCTTATAGTGTGTTAAATCACATTTGGTGTCTTTTTGAAAAGCACTCTCAATAATGACGAATACATTGTGGTTGGTGAATGTGGACTGCTTTGTGCATTGGACCCCAACTAAAAAATAAGGAACCAACAATTAAAACTTGGCCATTTGCCACCTCCGCCATTTTTGGCTAGTAAAGACATATTATGAATGTTGAAATTGCATTTGGTGGCCATTTTGGAAAGCGCCTCAATAAGGAATAATTTAAGTGGTGAATCTGGGCGCTCTATGGATTCCACCAGTACATAACGTGAGAACCTGTAAGTCCAGCCCCCACATCAAATGAGGTGTTGTTTTTTTTTTTTGGTGACTAAGTATACCCTAAAATCTGAGAAAAATGGCGAGATCTGGGTTACAAGATCATGTTGCTATCAATATTAACGTTAAAATCTTAGGAATTCAAAAACAGTTGTCTCTGATAGATTATTTTGATATCCGACAAACCAATTTTAGTAACCGCATTCTTACAGGAACAGCCTTAACTGAAAGTGCTGTGACCCGTCCAGGTCGCTGGTGCAGGTTAGTCTTACGGTCCGTAGCTCGAATTCAATTTTTGGGGACTAACTACCCTAATTTTCATGATTGATTCGGTTGGAGATATGAGATCTTCAAGCAGAATGTTAGCTTTAAGGTTCTGAGATGTTCCATTGAGGAGAAAATGACGTTCTTATCTCTTGCCATTTTGTACAAGAACAATGGGAGCAGTATTTAAGTGGTGTGAATCCTATACGAGCTGTGGATAGAGCAGACTAGCGAAAATAGTTTGTGACCTCCACCTGACCTTCGGTAAGTCAATTTGATCTTGTCAACTTGTTTTTCAAAACACTAGTGATGAAAGCAGTCCCCCCCCCTGGGCCTAGGGTTGTCTTGTGCAGAGCGGGGGGGGCAGGCGCAGGAGAACTTCTCGAGGGGCAAGGCAAGGTAAGTGTGAATAGAGCTGTAAAACACTGGCCTAGGACTAGCTGAATCTTGTCAAGCGAATGTAAAATCGACCGAGTCTAAGGTGCAAAACTTCAGCAGTCTCTTGACGCAATGCTTTACCGATGAAATAGCCACAATATATTTGATAAACAGATAAGCCATGTACACACTTTTGATGTCATGTAGTGCCTACATGGTGCCAGGGTTTTACAATGATGAGCAGCTCTTCGTTTATCCAGAAATTGAAGTCTTTTTTATGAAACATGTTAAATTAAAGTGTTTGTCAGCATTAGGACTTTCTTGGTGTGGACAGTTCTTGAAACAACGCCTCTCTTCCCCCCGCCCCCGGTAAACCACCTCCCCGATAACCCCCTCCTCCCCGAATAAGCTCCTTCTTTTCCCCTTCTCAAAGGCCAGGTGCAATAAGGAGCAAGATAATTTATTTTCATATTTCTGTCTTTGCTTTAAATCAATGGAAAAACAAGAAATGGTGTTTTGGGTGAGCCTATCAAGAAATCTTCAGTACTCATAGCCGAATCTGGATATTTGAAGGACAATACTATTTTGTTGAAGAATTATTCTTCTGAATGTCACAACACAATGTTGAAGGAGGTTCCAAGTAGACGAAATGCATTAATTACAAATCTGATATCTCTATAGGATTCACACAGTAAATAACGTGAGAAACCGGTAAGTTCAGCCCCCACTGGCAAATGAGGTGTTGTTTTTTGGTGACCCTGCTAATTATACCCCTAAAACGAGACAAATGCGAGTCTGGGTTACAAATCATGGTTGCTATCTGTAGGAATATCAAAACAAGATTGGTCATTGATATGGTTATTTTGAATCCGACCAACCAATTTTTAAACCTAATTCTTTCACGGGAACACCTGACCTGACAAAGTGCTGTGACATCCAGGGTCCACGGTGCATGCTATTCTTCACGGTCCATAGCTCGAAAATTTTGGGGGATAACTACCCCTAATTTTCATGATTGATTTCGGATTTGGAGATTGATGATCTTTTAAGCGAATGATTAGCTTTAAGGCTGAAGATGTTCCATTTAGGAGAGAAATTTACGTTTTCATCTCGCCATTTTGTACAGGAACCAATGGGGGCAGTATTTACGTGGTTGAAACCCTATTCATTTGACATCAACGTAATATAGAAACACTTCATAACTGACCATTTCAACCCCATAGAGTGGGCTATGAAAGCGTCATTAGATGGTTGTTAAATCATTTTGGCGCTCCATTTTGAAAACGAAAAAAATCATCTAGCGAAAAAAATGCCGGCGTACAAAGTCTAACCCTCACTTTTTGGTTAATGTCCTGAAATGGTCTAGTCCTGGCTGTGAAGAGTAACTTGGGCATATCTCATGTCACACTCGGGAACCCATCCAGCCACGGACTAAAAATGTTATCATTTTTTGTTGAGTTAATAGTGTTGGTTACAAAAATCCATTAGGTAGCGAGTCACATATGGGATTATTTTGAATACCAGAACTATATCTAATCGGCAACTGTGTTGCTCAAAGAGTCTCTCATCTCTCTGTATTTGTGAACTCGATTATCCTAGTCTATATCACCCCTCGACCCCGTGCATAATTCTTCATTCCTTGTTATTTTATTTTCCCCCTGAGGTTGATAACTTGATTTATAATTTAAGTATTGTTTTCCTCTGCATCAAACACACGTTTCATTCATCTACATCTATAAACACACGTCAACAGTTGACTTATACGGCTTGCGGCGCATCGTCCTTGTAATTGGTGATATTTTATGGCTAGTTTGATTTTTGTGGGTTTTTTCCAATACCCCACGACCTGATTATGAGGCGATTTTACAGATTAGTCCTGTACTGCCATATGGGTAATTCATGACGCATTTGTATTTAAACGATCAACGGTAAAGAACAGCAAAAAAAAAAAAAAGAGATAGTCCCCAATAGATCCCCTTCGTCGATCTCCCCGGTGTCCTCCTCCGCCTAAGTTAAAAAATCAACACACCAGACATCACCGCGTCCTCTCGCCTTCTCATCGCCCTCCGACGGCGGTATCTCGTCTCCCTCGCGGGAGGAGGAAACCTTGGCTATTGTGTGTTCGACCACACGGTGCCGATCTTGGTGTGTTTTTTAACTTTGGAGTTCTAGTTGGGGGGGACTATCTTTGGTGGTTTTTTTTGCTGTTCTTTTCCCTTGAGAGTTAAATACAACGTGCACGTCATGAAGTACCCCCATATGGCATTACAGGACTAAGATAAAATCGGCCCCATAATCAAGGTATTCGAAAAACCAAAAACAACTAGCATAAAATATCACCAATTACAAGTACCGAATGCCGGCGCGCAAGCTGTGATAATTCCCTGTGACGTGTTTGTTATAGACTGTAGATATGATACGCTGTGTTTGAAATGCACAGAGATAAACATACTTAAATAAAAGCAAGTTATCAACCTCAGGGGGAAAATAAAAGCACAGGAATGAAGAATTATGCCGGGGTCTAGGTAGATCTAAAATCGAGTTGCACAAATACTGTAGAGACGAGAGACTCTTGAAAACAGTTGGCCGGTATGAGATTGTGTTCTGGCGGTTTTTTCAAAATAATACCCATATGTGACTCGGCTACCTAATGGATCTTTAACCAACACGTTAAACCTAACAAAAAATGATAACATTATAGTCCATTGCTTGATGGTCTCCAGGGGGCATTGAGACATGCCCAACAGTTACCTTCACAGCCATGGACATCAGACATAACAAAAAAGGGAGGTAGCTTTTGCTACCCGGCACTTTTTTTGTTCGCTAGATGAACTTTTCAAATGGGCGCCAAAATGCTATTTAAACCCATAGAATGACGCCTTCAAGCCATCTATGGAGTGAAAATTGGTCCCGGTCGTATAATTTTTTGCTATATTCGTTGATGTCAAATGAATAGGGTGCACCCCAAGAAAAAATACTGCTTCCATTCGTTCCTGTACAAAATGGGCTAGATGAAAACGTCATTTCTCCTCAATGGAACATTCTCCGACCTTAAGCTAACATTCGGGTCTTAAAGATCACATATCCAACCCAATCAATCATGAATTAGGGGTAGTTGTATCCCCCAAATTTTCGAGGCTACTGTGACCGTTAAGACTAGCATGCACCGTGGACCCTGGAGGTCGCAGCACTTTTTCAGCATCAGTGTTCCCGAAGAATACGGTTAAATCGGTTTTGCGGATCACAAATAACATATAATGACAATCTGTTTTTGGATATTTCCTCATATAGCAACCATGATTTGTAACCAGATCCTCGCCATTTGGCTCCGTTGTTAGGGTACTACTTACGCGAGGGCACCAAAAAAAGCCCGCACTTTGCGGGGGGGGCTGGCCTTACCGGTTTCGCACGTTATTTACTGGTGTTAATCCTATAGAAGTCTCTGATTTGTATATTAATGCATTTCTTGTCTACTTGGAACCTCCTTCACATGTTGTGACCTATTCACGAGAATAATTTCTTCACAAAATAGTATTGTCCTACAATATCCATATTCTGCGATGTTCCTGAAGATGTCTTTAGATAGGCTGCACCCAAACACCATTTCTGTTGCCCAGTGATTTAAAAGCCTAGTAGTCAGAAATAAATAACTTACTCTTTGCTCCTTATGCACCTGGCCAGTTTGGAGAAGGGAAAGGAGGTGGCTTATTCGGGAGGGGTTTACTCGGGGTAGTGGTTACTCGGGGGGGTGGGAGAGGCTGCTTGTAAGAATGTCACACCAAATTCCTATTATAGCTGACAAACACTTTTCAAATTGTCATGTTTCAAAATACTTCCACCACCCCACACCACCCCCCCAAAAAAAAAACCACCCCCAAAAAAGACCCCGCCCAATTTCTGGATAAAAGAGAGCGCCATCCTTGGTACAACCCGGCATGTAGCCTACATCACAAAGTTGTCATGGCTTATCTTTTTAATCCATTTATTGTGGCTATGTACTCGGCTAAGCATTGCGCAAGCCAGACTGCTGATTTGCACCTTAGACTTCGTTCATTTTACATTCGCTTGACAAGATTCAGCTACCTGAGTGTTTTCTCAGCTCTAGTCACACTTACCTTGCCTTCCCCTCGCAGCAGTTCTCCTCGCCTGCCCCCCCCCCCGCTCTGCATCAGACACACTATGCCGGGACGCTTCTCATCACGATTGTTGTTGAAACCAAGTTGGACAAGATCAAATTGACTTAATGCCGAGGTCACTGGTGGAGGTCACAAACTCTTTTCGCTAGGCTGCATACACCTCGTATAGGTTTCACACCACTAAATACTGCTCCCATTCGTTTCTGTACAAATGGGCGAGATAAAACGTCATTTTCTCCTCAATGGAACCTCGCGAGCCACAACAAGAACATAACCAATGGGGGTTTGCTTAGGCAATCTCCCAGAAAGTCAAGCTCGGAGTAATAAGCGGTAAGGCAACCGTCACACACGAAAGCAATTCGTGAACATAGTAGCTCGAGTTAGAGCACAAAAGTTTTCTACAAAAATCACAAAAACAGGTAAACAAAATGTTTCCCGCGGTAAACGAGGATTTTGTTCTATTTTTTTTTCGATCAATTGAATTTTCAATACTATCTTGGGGGAAAGCTTTTTCCTAAGTACTAACAGGTTTCTTTTAAACAAATCTGTTCAAAGACTGGATCAGAAATCGACCTAAGCAGTGCTTACTGCTACTGATTAGATCCCTTGAGGATCGAACCAGGCTGTCTAGCTATCTGCATGCTTTTAGTCCAAACCAGTAGGTAAGGACACCAAGTCTATGTGTGACAGGGTTTTGGTCTGGCATAGATTTTCGACGCTTGGCGTGTTTTAGGTTTTAAAACACGCAAATATAGTCTAATGTTGAATTAGTTTAACATACTCAGGTATAGGTCTTTTTTTTTTTGGAAGTACTGGGAGGTTCTGTAATATTCTAAGTATTGATTTCAATTGTACTAACTAAACCCAAGATAAGGTTTTAGTAACCATGATAGTATTCCATTTACCTGGCTACAAAGCACTCAACCGCATTGTATGTATACAAAGCGGGCAGACAGCAGCATTGACCTGATTGCCCAGTGAAGGCGACACTCCGATTGGCCATCGAACCGTCCTGTCTTTCATTAGACCGCCCAATCACACAGCGCAGCACGACTCTCAATACAATAGCGGATTGTTTTCCCGTTCACTGCTCATTTGGCCTACGGGGCAGAACACCCCCTCAATTCTTGCTTCTAGTCATGCGACAGTGTCAAAGTGAGGACCCGCAGCTTCTCGTGGATATCGGGCAAAGAGTCTCCGCGTACTGTCATCAAGATTAGATAGTATTCCGTTTCAAAGAGAAGTGAGACTTGTCCCGCAGTTTAATGGATGTAATGGTCCATCTCCTTGTAGCGTTCGTATGTGTCTAGAAATCAGTTTACTGTTTGGTCTCGCTGCTTACAACTCCAACTCGAAGAAAGAAAGGGTTTGGTATAGGAGGAGGTAAGTTTTTCCTCCTATACAGGGTGATGTACCCATTAATATTTAATTGTTCATACGTTTTTGACACACGGGTATATACCAAGAAGGTGTTGTCGGGTTCACATTTTGAACATTGATAAAATGTCTTACTTTAACCGTTTAACTAGAAACCAAGATAAGGTTTCTCCCAGCGTTAAAGAGTTTACACGGGATTAAAGCAATAGCATGTCAGACAGTTGATGTGGTGCGAAGTAGGGCGTTATAAACAGCAGATTTTCCAAGTTAGGCAAATTCTCTCCTTCTCGTAGTCACTCCAAGCAGATTCAAATAGATGCAAGCGAGGTCCGTGGCGGGATTGATGCAGGTACCGTCGGTCGCCCCTCTTTATTGTCCTGTCGTACCTCCAGTTATGACTTTGTTGCACCAACAGAAATTCAATTTTGAGTGCCAACACAGTCGTTTCTTCTTCTACAACCTAAATAGACTCTATTTAGCTTATACCTCTGCAAAAATTGAACTGGGTCAACCATGAATGTATAATCAAATTAATCGTTAATGAACTACTTTTTTCATATTATATAAATAACTCAATTTCGCCAAAAATGTCAGTTCCGACTTTGCTTGCACCACTGACGAATATGTATATCGTAACGATCTTTTGGTACAATAATTGCATTATTCTTATAAAGAGACGTGCGATTGTTAAAATCGATTAAAGGGGCCATAATAATGAAAAGGACACTTACTGAAAACAGTTTGTGCAAAATTCTGGAACAAGGAGGCTGAAATTACTGCCAGCATTTACTAACTTAAAAAGCCTGTTGTCTCAGGTCACAGACCATTGCTATTGTATATGTGATATTCCCGGCTTCATCCCCTTTCCGGCCAGAGCAGTATCTTACTACAAGCCTAAAACAATGCCTGAAAACCCGTCTGGATGCTTTTGAATTGTCGCAAAACATGCCAGATACCACTGTAATTCCTTGTCATGGATGTGAACACCTTGCCCTCATGTTCCAGAAATTGCCACAAACTGCCACCATAAAGTAGGTAGTGAACACGATCAACAGTTGTGTGATTACGTGATAGCATCGAACTTGTGAGAAGGGATTGGTAAGGGGCGGCAGGGCCGAGGGAGATGAGTTCCTCTTTTAATCTTCCTGTTTTTACTGTTTTTACAGATTTAAAACATCCAAATTTGTTTTCAAACTCGTGGGAAGTGATTTCAGTCAATTTTTTTTAATGCCATTATGTCCTTTTAATGTAATTTTTTCAATTGACATTTTACGCTCATTTTCACGCGCAAGCCCACACCCCCCACCGGTTACAGGTAAGATACAGGGTGATCCCACAAAGTGATGGATTGGTGTGGGTGGGCGGGTGGGAGTAATCGGTTCCCTTCGGGATAGCAGTCTCAGCATGCGTAGTATAAAAACGCACGTAACGCACTTGGTTTTGCTGATCTATAGGTCCTGCATGGCTCTTGGTCAAAGCCTGGATCGCAGATTGTTCTTACTGGGGAATAGCTTTGTGTGAAACAAACACTAATTAAGTGTTTGAGGAGTAACTTGTAACATTCGTACAATTGAGAAGCAATAAGCCAAAGAACGGTGATGTTACATAACAGCTAGTGGAAATATAGACAGACCCAAGTTTTATGACAAGAAAACCAAACCATGAATGTCAACTCGAACGCCGAATTAATTCAATATTGATAAAAGGAACTTTCTCGGCTAAAGTAAGTTTCCCCTCATATCAATATAAAAAAAAACACACGCAGTCTCAACGGTGTGTGGCAGGATAAAAGTACCAAACAGAAAATTTCTTTTCTTTTGGTCTTTTAATCCTGCCAGCACATCAGTTGAGACTGGTGTTTTTTTTATATGTATATTTAGTGGTTCTCTACCGTCCCTTTGAATCCATTTGATCCTGGTGTGTGTTTTTAACCTTGGAGTTCTATTAGTGGCCTATCTGTTTTTTTTTTTTTGCTTTTACTTTTTTTCCCTTTTCTAGTTTAAATACAAATGCGTCATGAATTACCCATATGGGTACAGGACTAATATAAAATCGCCTCCATAATCAAGGTATTGGAAAAACCAAAAACCAACAGCCATAAAAATCACCAATTACATACGAATGGGCCGCAAAGCGTGATAAGTCCTGACGTGTGTTGCTCGACTGTATGATGAACGTGTGTTTGAATGGCGAGAGAAAACAATACTTAAATAAATCAAGTTATCAACCCTCCGGGGGAACATAAAATAACAAGGAATGAAGGAATTATGCGTTCGAGGTAAGACTGATAATCGAGTTGACAAATACAGAGACGATAGACTCTTGAAAACAGTTGGCCGGTATTAGATTAGTTCTGGTTCAAAATATATACCCAATGTGACTCTCTACCATAATGGATTTTTTGTAACCAACACACTATTAATAACAAAAAATGATAACATTATATAGTCTTGGCTGGATGGGTCCCCGTGTGCACGGGATGTGCCCTAAGTTACTCTCACCGCCATGGACTAAGACATCAACATAACCAAAAGTGAGGGTAGACTTTTGCTACGGACTACTACTCGGCACTTTTTTCGCTAGATGGTGTTTTCAAAATGGGCGCCAAAATGTCTACTTTCAAACACCATTATGACGCTTTTCATAGCCACTCTATGAGGGTTACATGGGTCAGTTAGGAAGTGTTTTGCTATTCGTTGATGTCAAATGAATAGGGTTTCACACCACTAAATACTGCTTCCATTCGTTGCCTGTACAAAATGGCGAGATGAAGACGATCATTTTCTCTCCTCAGGGAACATCTCAACCTTAAGCAAAATTCCTGCTTAAAGTCATCATATCTCCAACCGCATCAATCATAAATTAGGGTGTTATCCCAAAATGTTTTTTCGAGCTACTGGACCGTGAAGACTAGCATGCACCGTGGCCCTGGAGGCACAGCACGTTTTCAGTCAGGTGTTCCCGGAAAGAATACGGTTAAATTGGTTTTACAAGGGAGAGGGGATCAAAATTAACATATCAATGACAATCTTGTTTTGATATTCCTACAGAAGCCCCATGATTTGTAACCCAATCGTCTCGCGCCCTTTGTCTCCGTTTTTTATGGTTATATTATGAGAGGTCACCAAAAAAACACCTCATTTTTGCAGTGGGGCTGACTTAACCGGTTTCTCCCGTTATTTACTGGTTTAAATCCTATAGAGATCTCAGAGTTGTAAATTAATGCATTTCTTGTCTACTTGAACCCTCCTTCACATGTTGTGACAGTCACGAGAATAATTTCTTTCAACAAATAGTGATTGGTCCTAAAATATCCATATTCTGCTATGTACTGAAGATTTCGTAGATAGGGCCACCCAAAACCCATTTTTCTGTTTTCCGTCCTTGTTTAAAGCATATACAGAAATAAAATACTTACTCTTTGCCCTTATTGCACCTGGCTTGTGGAGAAGGGAAAGTAGGGGCTATTCAGGGGAGGGGTTTACATCGGGGGTGTTTACCGGGGGGGGAGAGAGATGCTTCTTGTAATAATTTCCCCACCCAATCATTCTAGCTGACAAACACCTTTCATTAACATGTTTCAAATAAATCTCACTTTCTGGATAAAAGGAGAGCTGCCATCATTGGTAAAAACCCGGCAGGTAGGCTACAATCACAAAAGTGTCATGGCTTATCTTTTATCCATTTTTGTGGGCTATTTAATCGGCTAAAGCATTGCGCAAGCCAGACTGTGCTGATTTTGCACCTTAAAAGACTCTCGGTCATTACTTCGCCTTGAACAAATATTCGCTAGCCAAGTGTTTTACAACTCTATTCACACTGTACCTTGCTTGCCGCTCAAACAGTTCTCCTGCGCTGCCCCCCCCCCGCTCTGGCTACAGACAAACACTATGCCCGGGGACTCTTTCACACATCACTAGTGTTTTGGAAACAATTGACAAGATCAAATTGACTTACCGATGTCAGGTGGAGGTCACAAACTATTTCGCTATCTGCTATACACAGCTCGTATTGGTTTCACACCACTAAATCTGCTCCCATTCGTTTTCTGTACAAAATGGGCGAGATAAAACGTCATTTTCTCCTCATGGAACATCTCAGACCTTAAAGCTAACATTTCCTGCTTGAAGATCATCATATCTCCAACCGAATCAAATCATGAAATTAGTCTAGTTATCCCAAAAATTTTTCGAGCTACTGTACCGTGAAGAACTAACATCACCATGGACACTGGAGGTCATAGCAATTTTCGTCAGGTGTTCCCTTTAATAATAACGGTTAAAATTGGTTGGGTCGGAATCACAATGAACAAACGATATCAATGACAATCTTTTTTGATATTCCTATCAGATGTTTATACTAATTTGATAGCAACCATATTTTGCAACCCAGATCTCACATTTCTCTCAGGTTTTACGGTATACTTAGTCGAGGGTCACCAAAAAAAAAACACAACCTCATTTGACAGTGGGGGCTGACTTACCGTTTTCTCACGTTATTTTACTGGTGTGAATCCATAGAGGCTGTCAAATTCACCACTTAAATTATTCCTTATTGAGGGCGCTTTTCAAAATGGCCACAACGCAATTTAACATTCCAAACTGAATGTTTTACTAGCCAATGGGGAATGGGCCCATTTTTTCATTGTTTTCCTCTATTTTTTAATGTCACATGCACAAAGCAGTCACATTCACCCCTCAAATGTATTCGTCATATTGAGAGTGCCTTTTCAAAAATAGCACCAAAGTGATTTAACACCTTATAATCTGATTTAATAACATAAAGGGGAAAATGGCTTAGTTTTTCATTGTGTTCTAAAATTGTTGTTGCAATAGTAATAGAGCGGTCACATTACACTTAAATGTGTCTTCGTCAATGTGGAGGGCGCTTTTTCGAAATGGCTGCAAAATGAAGTTGCAACTCTTTGAATGTTTACTTAGCAAAAATGGTGGTGAAAATGGCCCCGTTTTTCAGTTTTTTTGCTATAATATGGTGGATGTCAAATGTATATAGCTGTCACACTCACCACTTAAATGTATTCCTTATTACGGACGGGCTTTTCAAAATACCGTCAAATGCGATAACACCCCATAATGATGTTTTAATATTTTTCTTTTTAGAAATTTTTTAATTTGCTTATTTTTCTTTCTTTTTGTACATTTATAGAGCAAACGCATATAATAGAGTTAGTCATATTTAGTCTTCAATACTATACACTGAATGTGTCACAGCGGATTTAATGAAAGTATCTTAATTTCAAACTGACCAGACGAATTAATTACCACCATAAAAGATTGATATGTTTGTAGGATGTGAAATAAAATAATGATAGGTTAATTGGACAAATCCAAAGGTTACTCACTACTTTAAGCTTTCGCCATCTTGGCTGATCACAATGTCTTGGTTCACTGCTTCTTCCCATGAACCTTTAGTATAACTCTTCCACAGTAATTCTGATGTTTAGAGGCCTAACAGTAATCATGTTTCGTAACCACTCGGGTGGTTACCGAAAATGGCTCAGGTAGACAGGGTTAAGCGTTGGCGGTCTGTATTATTACTGAACTAGACATATGTGAAAGATGATGCACGAATTTATACCAATGGAATGGGCCATTTGGTCAATAACAAACTGAAATGTCTGGTCTGCCCGCAGCACAAGTGCCTTTCTCTAAATTAACTCCTGACGTCATTTATTATGAAATGTACCTAAGAGAGTAATATTTAGCGACAAGACAAATGTGGGAAAGGAACATTTACAATGATATAAAATGATAACATATTCCGAGAATAAAATTCTCAAGAGATTTGTCAATCCACCACGCTTATGAAAACCATGTGCAGTTCTGTGAATAGCCTAAGACCTCATCACAAATAGGCATTACCCTCTCGTTCTTAAGTAATTTCATAGTCCCAATTGGAAATGCCGCGTGTGATTTTGCCCTTAATTGCGATTGTAGCCCATATCATCAAATGCCAATGCTACTTTGTGGTGAAAAAAATATTCATGGATCGCTAAAATTCGTGCAAATAAAGACTGAGGATATAGGCTACATTTAATCATTTGAGTAATATTCTATTCAAACACAGGTCATTACATACAACACTGGAAATATAGAACCAAGACTAGGTTTTAAAACAAGAAACATTTTAAAAACCACAATGTATCTCCAACTAGATCGCAGAAGTAATTTAGGTATAGTTTTTTATCAGGAAACGTGTCTTAGTTATCTACAAAGGGCTAGTGTATTTCCTTTGTAGTTCAAATCAACATACAATCACACGCATTTACCCATATCGCAGTGAAAGATTAATAAAAATCGCCTCCATAACTATAACATATCACCAAATCGCAATACACTCCGCCGATCGCGTGAGTTACGTGACGCGTGTTAGATAAAGTATTGTTTGAATAGTAAGAAAACAATACTATGATAATGAAGTCATCCACCTCGGGGGGAAAATAGAATAACAAAGTACAGAAAAAAATTATGCCGGGGTCACGTTAAAATTACTCGAGCTTCAAGCGGACGTGAGACTCTTGCAAACGTCCATCCTGTTTTAAATAAGTTTTCTGGTGTTCAAGATCTTATAATCTGTAACTCGCTACCTAATGAGGTTTTGTTTCCGACAAAAGAATTACAAACATAATCTCAAAGATTCCTTCGTGATTCAAGCACCTGAATTTTTTTTTCATTGTTCATTAATATCCTGCAAAGCTTATCAACAACTTATTTAGCTGATCCGACTTTTGGCGGTTTTGTGTATTAAAACGCCCTCGTTTCATCACACGGTCCCCATCGACCACTGTGCTATCTTTTCTGTCCGTTTACGGATCCGAAAATAACAAAATTGCGATTCGTACCGCAACTACCGAATTGCACGTATGTTTTGGCACACATGGATGACTATTGAAAAACGTTCAGATGATATGAAAATCTCAACTTTTTTTACGTAAGTCGGGTGACGAGGCTGTGGATACGAAATGTCCCCTTAAACAGCGAGCAGACTAGGACTAGACTATCTAGAGAGGCTACAACATATTCATAATTACCTACCAATAGAACGGTTGGATATAATCAAAAATTGTGCACAAACCGTCGGTTACATAACACACTTTTGTATTTTCAGCTTTCTATGTTTGGGCGATATTGGCAAGTTACTTTTCTTCTTCTTCTACGATTACCATAGTGGTTTCACATACTCATATTTCAAATCGCCATTTATTTTCAATCTTTTATATCTTCATGTGGTGCAACAAAGTGTATCTAGTGGCGGTTTTCATGATTTTACAGGAGAAAGCATTTTTGTGTTTGATTCTTGTGTGAATGAAATAATTTCTTAAACATTATAAAATGTAATTTTTTTTCAAATCTTATAAATTATTTCATTTCACTTATTTCTACTAATTAAGAAGTACTTGGCTAATAAAATGGCGTAACTACACACATGATTTCCCGTGTCGTGCAACAGCTTCTACCATTTTACGACTTTGTTGCACGACACGGAACTTCAATTTGAGTGCACAAAGTCGTATCTACAATCCTTACAACCTAATTAGGCTTCATTTAGCCTAAATACTCTGCAATAAATGGAGCCTTAAATACTTGAAACAGTTCTTATTAGCGTATGCATATACCTTTGTAATTAATTAAGTACTATCGTAATATTGAGTGGAAAAAGGTAACTGCATTTTTTAAGATTTTTAAGGTTTTTGTTGCGCAATTAGCATGATTTGGTAAAACAATTAAATTGCTCTTTTCACAAAATATTTTGGGAGATTTTTTACTTATACACCTGTTTAAAAACCATCGCTTTACAAGAAATAAATGTCGTATCTCTGCATACTTGTTTCCGTGTCCGTGCACCAAGTCCGTATCTACCAGTCACGACTTTCTTGCATCAACAAAGTCGTATCTACACCTAAGTAGGCCTATTTTGCGTAATGACTCTGCAATAAATTTAGACTATCATCTGAAATTGTATAGAAATTTAAGCGTAATGATGGCCTTTTTATTAGGGGTTAGCAACTGAACCAGCCTCCCCAAGTCAAGCCTCACAGTAACTAAAGTGGGGAAAGTATAAGTCACCCCTCAGTATCACACAAAATCTAGTAATAGTAAACTAGTTCAAGAGTCAGAAAGGCACACTCTGGTTCCCCAAATGGTAATAGTAAGTGCTACGTTTGTGGTAAGGGTCCGCTCACCTCAGGCTGTTGGGCAGACTTTACATGCCAGCATGAACCCACCGGCCACAGAGCTAAGTGTGCAAAGTCAACCGGAGCGAGCCAATTTGTGGCACGGAATGACCACGAGTTTAATGGCAAGGCAACCTCCGTTGGAAGAGCTCGATCCCTGTGGTGCATAGTGCTGATTGTAATCTGGTTCCGGGGCCGTCAGGATCCAATTGTTTCCCTTAGAATTCATGTATACAGTGTGATAATGGAGGTCCGACCATAGGGCCGCTATTCACTATTGTCAGTGAACAGGTGTACAATGAGTTATGGGGACCAAGGTGTTGCTTTTAGTGGTACAAGTCCAATTTACTACATATACTTGGGGAAGTGATCCTCTGTATGGGTGAAGCTCGAGTCCATGTGTGCATAACAATCAATAAAATGACTCCTCTCGTAATATTGGCAGGTACAGCCTCAATATCTCTTAGGCCGTAACGTTTCCCATGCATTGAGGTTAGCGGGGGACCAAATACACAGGGTCAGTGCAGCACGACAACTAAGGAAAACATTGTTAATAAGTACCAACAGTTGTTCAGTGAAGAGCTGGGTACCCTAAAGAACTCATAGGTATCAACATTAGCATACAGCCCAATGCGCAACCGCGTTTCTGCAAGGCCCGACCAGTTCCATTCACTTACATCCCAAGGGTAGAAACGAGTTGAATAAGTTAGTAAAGCACGGGTGGTGCTAGAAAAGAGTGCTTTTTCGCAGTGGGCGGCACACACTGAAATCCGCATATGTGGTTGATTATAAATTAGCTGTACATCAGGTCGCGTACCACCCGAGTCGACGAGTCTTGTGGGTCTCAAGCATGACTGAAGGGCAAACGTTCACAAAGTTAGATCTCAGCAATGCATACCAGCAATTCGAAATTGGAGACACGAGTCGCGACCACTTGTGACTTAACACCCCACCAATGCTTATACCAATATACACGCTGTCCGTTTGGGATTTCAACCTTTCAGCAGGAGCGCCCTCGATATTTTAAGCGAGTGATTGGACAGTCCTTCTTTGGGTCGACAACCCCATGTGGCAACATTCCTCGATGACGTATTAATCACTGGCCACAATGACCGAGGGAACCCCTAGCCAAACCCTGACGCTTTTTGCAACGTTTGGAAAACGCGGGACTACGATTACGGAAGGACAAATGCATGTATTTGCACTCGAAGTGTGGTCACAGAATCACAGCACAGTGCCTGCAACCAACCAAGAAAGGTGCAAGCGTAGTTGACGCACCGTACCCAAGAATACAACAGAGCTTAGTAGGTCTTTTCTCATACTCGTAACTACTACGGCAAGGTTTTTCCCCAGTTAGCCAGCCCTTCTAGCACACTGCACACCACTTCTGTGCAAAGACAGCGTTGGTTTGGGGGAACAACAGCAAGATGCATTTGATGCGTGTAAACAAAGACTGGCATCAGCAGAGGTGCTAGTTCATTACAACCCTCCGAAACCTTGTTGCTATCTTGTGACTCTATCCCCTACGGGGTACGGCGGTGTTAGCGCAACATATGGATGATGGACTGGAGCATCCAGTAAGCGTATGCTTCGAGGACACTCCAGCGGCAAGCGTACTTATTCACACTCGACCGCGAGGTTTGTCTGGTAAGTTTTGATGAAGAAATTCCACACGTATCTTTATATAGGGAGAGACTTTTACATCAACACGGATCATAACCACTGTTGGGACCTGTTAGGAGAAAATAGGCATACCGGCAATGGCATCATCCCGCTTTCAGAGGTTGGCCCTACCTTTCGCTATCAGTACACGTTGAAATACAAGCAAGTTCAAAACACGGAAAGGCGGATTGTTTAGTCGTTGCCACTACCACAAACTGAGCAACCGCCAGCACAGGCGGACTATTTGATGGTTATTAACCATATGACTCGGACGCCGGTGAAGAACCCAGACAAAATTGCCAATTGACCCGCAAGACCCCAGTTTCTTCACAATGACTGACTTTTGTAATGAATGGGTGTCCCAAACCTCGTGGAGGAAGACCTTCATCATACTTTGCCACGCAAGGAGGAACTCAGCATCCATGAGATTGCCTATGTGGGGCGCGAGAGTTATTGTACCCCAAGGACGGTCGATATTTGCTAACACACATTACAATGAGACACATTTTGCATTGTGGCGTATGAAGTCACTAGCCCGCATTACATTTGGTGGCCCCAAATAGGACAAAGAACTAGAACTCTGTGGGCAAAACTGCCACAAGCTGTTAGTTCATAGAACACCCACCAACTTGTGCCCATGCCCCCTGGGAGCGGCCCGATAGCCATGTCTCGTCTACACATTGACTTTGCCGGACCTAAATATGTCCTACATGTTTTAGTGGTTTTAGACGCACGCACAAATGGTTGGAGGAAGTCCTATGAAGAGACAGCAACTGCACGACAACCATTGAGAAACTTCGAGCTATATTCGCGGTTCACGCGTTTCCCATATCATAGTGTCGACAATGTAGTGTGTTTCACAAGCGTTGATTTGATGAGTGTTTATTAAACTCAACGGCATAAAACATTTAAATCGGTCCCATTCAAAACCCAGCCATCCATGGATTGGGGCCGAAAGGGCGTAACAAAAAACTTTTAAGATGCTTTGAGAAGATGACTGAATCACTCATCAATTGAGCTAAATGGTCAAGGTTTCTTATTTTAGGTACCCGCAAAAACACCACACACAACACACGTCAGTCCCCCAGCAAGAGATTTGTTCAAAGATCGCCAAATTCGCTCACGCCTTGCATTGGCTCGCCCCAATCTGGAACAGAAAGTTCAGACCAAGCAGTTGGAGCAAAAGCGTAACCATGCAAGCGCTCTAAATGCGCCAATTGGCAATAGGTGATTGCGTGTACGCAAACAATTTTGCGCGGGGACCAAAATGGCTTAGTAGCAAGATAGTGGCTAAGCGCGGCCCATTAGCATACCGCAGTGATTGCCGCTGGTCGCGTTTTGCGGCGACATGCTGATCATTTGATTATTGGTGTCAGTGAACATGCCCAACCCCCTACTGTCAGTCATGCACAATGAGGTTGTCCCGAGTTTGTTTACAGAGGGGAAGAATTTAAGTACATGTAGAGCCACAAGTTGCTACCCGTGGGGCAGACGCATCATGCCAGTGCAAGTTGGAACAGTCACAACATAAACCCATCAGCCAGTGACAGTTGAACAGTCACAAGTGGCTACCCGTACATCACAGAGATTCTGGAAGGCTCCAAACCGATATGATGATGATGATTAAGTGTTCTTGAGTAACCTGGTTAGGAATGGTTTCTCTTGTTTAGCATTTTTTGAGACCAGATACCACGAACTGTTTCTCTAGGATTGTGGTTTTACATTATCCAGAGCAAAGTGTTGCTTCCAGCTCTGTACAGGTAATTACTGGTGCAGAGGTTAATCAGTATAGGAAACAGCAGATTTCCAAAAACATTATGTATGATCATCTGATGTGCCACTAACCCCGATGTGTCACTGGTGAACCTGTGTGCTAGTTTTACATTCAACTGCACCATCCTGCACCGTCATATTGATTCACAAACAAGTTTAAATGGCCGCCAAAATTAAAGAAATTGTATTCGTTTGGTATAAGGAAACAAAATATTTTCAACCTGTATTCGTTTTGGGCTCACAGTTCAAATATTTGATTTTTAATCGGTGAAGTCACTACATGGGGCCTATTCAAATGCCTTGTACTCGCATTTGGTATAAGTATAAAGATGTACAATGAGATTTGAACTTGTCCGTGTGCTTTTGTTAAAGTTTTGAGATTGGCTGAAATTACTAAATCTTGTTTTTTGGAACAAAGTGGGGAGGATTGTAGTATCCGTACTTACGTTTGTGTGACTTTGGTGTAATAAACTATCAGCTGCGCTAAGTGTTAAGAGCCCCGTCGTCGCTTAGGTCAGGTCATAATGTGAAAGGTAATATTAGGGCGGCATTCTGGGCGCTCAATAAAATGGACGTCTTGTGATGTAGACGTATGATTAAACTGTTGAATAAACACCCCACAAAATAGCTTGACTCAGCGTGGGGGCAAATTTTCACTTGGCAACCACCACCCCTTGGGAGAGAAGTAACAACAGCCTAGCACACGCCAGAATAAACGGACATTTGACTTTCGTAACCAATGAAATAGCTTGGTCTCCCTCTTTTCTATTCCTACCAGAGTGTTTTAAAAAACCACCTGCCTAGCAATTGCAAAATCAGAATGACATAAAAAAAATCGCATTTCAGCAAACTGCAATTTCCATGACACACAGTGGAGATAGGGAAATTCTTGTTTCACCCACAATAATTAGGAACATCGATTTGACTCCGGTTCTGGTCTGTACTTGCGGGAATGACTATTGTATATTTTACTGCTATGATAATGTTTGAGTGTAATATTGCGAATTCATGTTCAACCCCCTAATCGATATTTTTTAATACTTTTCTCAACTTATGACTATCTTGACGTCATACTGGGAATGTTGAAAGTTTTCGTGAGCTTTATATTTGATACCAATGGAACAGAACACTAAGCTCTCCTTTGGTTCCAAATTTTAAATAGGATGTCACATAAGTACAATCATAGGAGGGGCACACTCCTCATCCCTCTGGAGTTTGTTACAAATATGGCTCAAATAGAAAAGGGTTAGTAGACATTATCTACACCGGGTTTCTAAAGAAACGGAAAAAAGTATTATATTGGAAATGGCAAAAAAAAAACCACTACATGCCGAACGATGTCGTAAAATGTTGAATGAAAGTGAATTACTGGTCCGTGAAACAAAATATAGTGACACTATTCTCGCACCTCCGAGTTGCAAGCAATTTTTATTTAAATTCCCGTTAAAGTAAATCCTGTGGATAGACCATAACTAATGTCGATGCAATACATTTCACAGACACCGTAGTCCTTCTACCTGCCCCTAAAACAGACAAATTATACTTCTTCTTCTTTAGTCGATGCGTGAAATTTCGACGGCAATTACCTGACAGTAACAAACCGGATTGTGAGTAAAATTACTAATATAATATATCGATAAATATGCATTTGGTAAATATTGGCATTATCCTTATAAAGAAACGTAGGCCTACGATTGTTTAAATTGATTAAGCCCTACTAAAACCTCGTTCCAGTGCCAATTAGTTAATGTATTTTCTGGTGGGACGGTTCCAGCAGGGGCCATGTACCGTTCGTTTCCTGCCATTCACTGTTCTTTTTATCCTTGTTTTAATCTAATTAATGTGCAATATCATATATTTTATCATTTTGTCTATTTTTTATAATGTAAAAAAGACTGTACAGTGATAAAGCGTAATAAATAAATAAAATAAAAGTATTTGTCAATTGACATTTTACGCTCATGTCTTCATGCACAAAGAAACCACCCGCCGGTTACAGATAATTACAGGGGATCCCAAAGTGATGGATTGGGGGGGTAGGGAGTCCCCGCTTCCCTTCGGGAGAGAAATAACTATAATAATAATATGTGTATTTTAACGCGCGACAAAGCGTGCTCAAGGCGCCCCTGTGCGGCAGCCATGAAGGCGCTCAGCACATCAAGAAACCATAATACCAAACAGATTTATGCGAAGAAGCTCATTTAGGAAGCAGGAAGAAACCGGATTACCCGGAGAAAACCTGCGGGGAACGAGTATGGATCAGAAACCCTTTCACATAAAGCCATAGAGAACGAGTCCCTGCCGGGGATCGAACCCAATACCTCACTGGTGAAGGCGAGGGAAGATACGCCGGCGCCAACGTTCCGCCCAACATGAAGAGTACCACATGCTTAGGATGACGCAGCTGGTTTTGATGATTATATGTCCTGCATGGCTCTTGGTCAAAGCCTTAACTACAGATTGTTCTACTGGGTAATAATACCGTAGCTGTGTGTGAAAACAAACATTGAGCTTAAAAAAAAATCTGCAGGCGTACCGCTAAAAACATTCGTACCAAAAAATAATGATTGAGAGCCAGTGTTAAATTGAATCTTTTGAGCAATATAGTCAAGACGGGTGAGGTTACGACAACAATACTGATATATAGAACCAAGACCAAGTTATGACAAACCATGGATTTCATATAGTGGATCAAGGAAGCTTTTTTCAGCTAGCTACTATTGGAGAGTGAATTTCCCTTGCTAGTTTCAAATAGAAATAACGCATGAATCACCATATGGCACTACATAAAATCCACCTCCATAATTAAGGTATTGGAAAAACCAAAACAGAGTAGCCATACCACAAAATTTAAAAATCCACCAATTACAAATACGAATGCGCCGGACGCGTAACAAGTCACGTGGCGTGTGTTTATTACTGGAAATGATGAAACGTGTGTTTGAAAGCTAAGAGAAAGAACAATACTGGATATACTGAAGTTATCAACCTCAGGGGAAAAAATAGAATAACAAGGGAATTGAAAAAATGTGGCGGGGGGTCGAGGTGACTAGAAATCGATTACAAATACAGAGACGATAGACTCTTGAAAACAGTTGGCCGGTATATATTAATACTAGTTCTGGTTCAAGATTAATACCCATATTGCCTCGCTACCCTAGGGATTATTGTAACCACACTATTAAATAACAAAAATGATAACTTGTAGGTCCATTGGCTGGATTGGTTCCCCGTGTTCATGAGATAATGCCCAAGGTTTACTCTTCACGCCTGGACCTAGACCATCAGACTAAGCAAAAAATGAGTAACCTTTTTGCTACCCAGCCTTTTTTCGCTAGATGACGTTTCAAAATGGCGCCAAAATGCCATTTAAACAAACACCATATATGACGCTTTCAATAGCCACTCTAGGGTGAAATGGTCCAGTTATGAAGTGTTTTGCTATATTCGTTGATGTCAAATGATAGGGGTTCACACCACTAAATCTCTCCCATTCGTTCCTGTACAAAATGGGCGAGATAAGAACGTCATTTTCTCCTCATGGACATCTCAGACCTTAAAGCTAACATTTTGCT